>JAJIBD010005724.1:0-106728 GCA_021461705.1 Cryptotis parvus
ATGGAAAATTTTAACTTTAGTCAAGCATGCATTGAGTTAATATTTATTTAAACATTAGGACTAAATTAATTAAGAAAACAAACAGAACACATAATTATAAAAAGTAATTATGGCATGCATATGTGAATTTTTCCTCAATAAACAAGCATATTACAAATTGAAATAGATTGTTCTTCTTAAAGTTTTGAACCACATGCTTTTTTTTTAATTTTTGGATTATTCAAACTGACTAGCGATTTATAACTTAAACTTATTTTTTAGGACACTAATACTGAATTAGTGTTTGCTCAAACCAAATACATATTTTTCTGAAATCTCATAGAAAGCATTATTTTAAAAATCCCGGTCTTAGTAATAGGCACCAAGAGAAAATTTCATCAAATACCTTTGAATCAAATAATTCAGGAAAATTAGTTAATCTACCAAAATTATTATTTAGAAGTTTGGTACATACTACTGTTAGGGGAATATTGAGATCATATTTTCAACTTTGAGATTCCTATTTTTGTCTTTTTACATCAACTGTTCATAACTTGTTTTCAACCATGGATCCAATTGCACTGAAAATGATATTTAAAGATATCTTGTGGTAATGTTTTTACAAATATACAAAATAAAAAAAAGTGGGACTATAAATGAAAATTAGTTATTTGCCTTTTAAGGAGTTATATATTGCCAGAGCAATAATGAAGTATTAGAGCCTTTGCCTTGCATACCTGCAGCCTAAGTCTTATCTCCAGCATTGAGTAGGTTCCCCAGAGGGTCCTGCTGTAAATGATCCCTGGCTCAGATCATTGGTGACCTCAGATCACTGCTGGATATGCCCCCAATACATAAAAGTAAATAAATGTATATTAATTAATTGAATAAAATATTATCAAAACAGGAAGAAAATTATTATTGTGGAAGTCATTCTCACATACATTCTCAGATATTTTGCTTTGGGAGTGAACTGCTATATAAAACTGTAATTGGCTCACACTCCAGTTTAGCTCATTCTTCAAGATCTACTCTGCTATCACATCTACACATACTTTTCTAGGACTTCACCCAGGCAATAGCTGATCAGATTATAAATACGAAAATATCATACCCAACATGGGAGGATTCAGTAACAACTAACTTTGCAATCTGATATCTCAACATGCCCGGTTGAATGTTCCTATAATGCACTTCAACCTGAGATTTTTCTACTTTTTCCCTTTCCTTCTAAACCTCACAGTTTTCGTATGAGCTTCCCAAGATACCCACTCTAATACTGCACATTCTTACTCCACCAGTATTATGAAAGTCAGGTAACTTGTCTAAAAGAATAAATGTTTATAATTTTAAGGGGTAGAGTGTTACCACATAATGCTTGCCTACCATCAAAATGACAATATTGTTTTATCTCTAGAAAACGTTCCATCCACCCACAGTTCTCCTGACAACCTCAGTTCTGTCATCAGTGTCGAATGTGTTTTCAGCAGATATGCTCTATCCTCTTGTTTTCTTTCTTTATATACCTCAAATGGAAAAGATCATCTAATTGTGTCTTTCATTTTATGACTTATTTAGCTTACTGTTAATTCATGTTGTACAAAACTGCAATGTTTCATACTTTCTTGCAGTGATACTCGTGTGTGTGTGTGTGTGTGAGTGTGCATGTGTGTGAGCATGTGTGTGTGTGGTGTGCTGCATCATTTTAATCTACTTATCTTCTTTGGATACTTTGTTTTCAGAGCTTGGCTATTGTAAATGTACTGCAAGAAATTTAAGTGTACATATATATATTTTTACCATTTTTAAATGAGTATCATTGTGTTCTTTAAATAGATATCCAAAATGGTAAAAGGCTCTGCTAGCCCCTGGCCATGGCTTACATAGCCCTAGGGCTCACTCAGCTATGTAGGCTGTTCCGTACTGTTACAGGACTCCTCTAAGAGCCCCCTTTCTCTACCCTATGAAGGTTTTTCCAGGTGGATCTTGGCTTAAGACATTAGCCAAAAAGACATTGGGTGAGGTGCTGGGAGAAATTACCTGAGGGCATTTAACCCTTCCTGCCAGGGGAAGTTACATTTGGCTTGCAGCTCCTCCCAGCAGAGCTGGGAGACTAGAGCTATTTTCCTGTTTTCATCTCTAGATAGCCCAGCCGGCTTGGGAGTTTGGGCGGATTTATGGCTATAAGATAAGCTGCAAGAAGAAAGAAGCTCCTTTTTCCCCTTTTGGCATTCCGGCTTCCCTTGGTGTTTTGCTTCTCCATCCTCTCCATTCTCTGTTGGGCCTCAACATGTGGTGGCAGCCATCTTGGCCTGCACCTGGCTGGGGCCTAGCAGGGAACCCAGAGTCTGGAGGTTTTCCCTGCTCTTGGATTGCATATTGGAACCTGTGATAGTAAGGCCTTTTAAAAACTGCATCGGATTCTTGAGTCTTCATCCATTCCTCGCTGGCTTCGGAGGTAGAAAGAAACTTTGCTTCCTGGCACTGTCGGGGACCGAGGCGGCATCCCCAACAGCTACATAGCTCCTAGGGCTCACTCAGCTGGCCAGGCTTGGAGCAGGGATTTGGGCTTCTCCACCCATTCCTCGAACTTCATGTTGGTGGGCGTGGCTATGAGCTCCCATCCACCACAGACAACAGCCGGAAGATAGACATTGCAGACCCATAGCTGCCCTGGCAGAAGGCTGCTCTGTGGCCGCATGACAATCCTAGACAATAATGGATTTTAGAACCAGGTCCTTCCCAGTATCTTTCACATTTATACACTGTAATGATCATTCTGATTGCAACAAACTGGAGAGGTTATGGGGAATAGGAAATTATGATGTCACTCACTATTGAATATGCACATAGAGACATCATAAACTGTTAATATCTGTATGGCAAGCCACAAAGTGTAAGAGAAAAGACAGAGATACAGGGACAGAGACAGAGAAATAGAAAGAAAAAGAAAATGTGCCAGCATAGGGCATGTTTGGGTTTGGTGGGTGGGAGTGCTTGGGATATGGGTGGTGGGAATGGAGCACTGGTGGAGGAATGGGTGCTGGAACACTGCATGACAGAGAAAAAGTTATGAACATCCTTATAATTGTATATCTCCCATGGTATAATGAAAATTTAAAAAAAAAAATAGACACCTAAGAGTAGAAAAGCATTTATTTATTTTGTCCTCTAATATATCTATAATGTTCAAACAAAAGTCATTTCAACAAGTTTTTACAAACATCTGCCAAATAAAATTTGCAGGAAAATATTCACAAGGAAAAAAAAACAGTTATTACATATTATCTGAAATAGGATCCAAATAGGTTAATGTTTCCCTATAACAATGATCACTTTTTAGATGAGTTTATAAATTGTTATAGTGAAGTATAGAGAAATAACTCTTCCTCTAAAACTAACTATCCCTTAAAGTAAATGTCTAGGACTTGCATGAAATCTTCATGATATGGAAACAATGTCTCCTATAAAAATAAACTATACTCATTCTTGGGGCCGGAGCAATAGTCCAGCGGGTAGGGCGTTTGCCTTGCATGCAGCCGGCCTGTACTGGCCAGGGGTTCGATCCCCAGCATCCCATATGGTCCCCTGAGCACTGCCAGGAATGATTCCTGAGTGCAGAGCCAGGAGTAACCCCTGAGCGTCGCTTGGTGTGACCCAAAAAGCAAAAAAAAAAGAAAAAAAAGTAAA
The DNA here is from genome assembly GCA_021461705.1 of Cryptotis parvus. NCBI lineage: Eukaryota > Metazoa > Chordata > Mammalia > Eulipotyphla > Soricidae > Cryptotis > Cryptotis parvus. The sequence goes on from JAJIBD010005724.1 coordinate 3,670, forward strand.
AATAAACTATACTCATTCTTGATACAAATAGTAGAAAACATACTTTTGTTATTTCATCAAAAGTGTAAGGACTATTTCGGGGGGGGGGGGGGGGGGGGGGGGGGGGGGGGGGGAGGGTTTTTTTTTTTTATATATAATTCTGTCCATGGTTGATGATGACATTTGAAAAAACGTCATAGAATGGTGAAGACAGAAGAAACTGCTATGAGATTGTAAAGAAGCATTTTATCTTGATAACCATTAAACAACTTGAAAAATTTTTTTTTTTTCACGGGTTTGCTTTATTGCTCAATTATTAAAATGTACTATTGTCAAAAATCAAAACATGTCATGTTTTAATCATCAGAGTGTTGGTGAATGATATGGTGAATTTAGCAGTCAGTTCTCATAAGTTTCCAAGATTATTTAGATATTCAAACACACAATGTTATTTTCTATGGAAATCGTTATCATAATAGTGTGTATGTATGATAGTTGTAGGGGTTCAGGGATGAATTCACGGTAAAAATTGCCTGCCATGATAGACGAGGTCTGGATTTTAATCCCAGCGCTCTACACAAGTGTCAGACATGATCCTAGCAGTTCTGCTGTCGTAGCTCCACCAAAAAGTGTGCAACCACAAGTGTAAACCCTGTGTGTGTAAGAATCATAATTAATAGAGCAACCTCCCAGTTTGATACTGTAGTAAAGCAGACACTTAGGCCAATGAAATAAAACATGAGAATAGAAATAAAGTTTCAGCTATAATCAGTTAATTTACAATTAAGTGTGCCATTGTGCTAGTACAGTGAGCAGGGTATTTGCCTTCTATGCAGCCAATCCCGATTTATTCCTGGCATCCCACAAGTAGTTCCCCCATGCACTGCTGGAGTTCTCTTTATTTTCAGCCCTACTTGCTAGCCCTGGGTTTTGTTTTGTAAATGAAAGGTTGCTACTCTCTCTCTTCTCTCTGTGTGTGTGTCTCTCTCTTTCTCCCTCTCCTGTAAGCCTTTTACATATTTTATGCTAAAGTCTTTGTTGAATAGATACAAGAAGAAGACAGTTATAGCAGTGCATTTATGAGTAAATTAATTTTGAATTGATTACTTCTGGGCAACTTTTATATTTCCTGATTAAAAGCTGCTGTTGCCTTTCGATTGATTCTTATTCCTCAAACCTCAAAAATGGAGGTCCCCAGTAGGACTGGATGAAACTAGATAAAGATGTCACCCTGACTTCAACATGAGGCAAGAAAGTGTCTTGCAAAATGTTCTGAGAGCAAGACATTAGAGCAAGCTCTGTTCTGTCCCAGTGATAAAAGTGGATCAATAGGACCCTGAGGGGAATGGGAAAGATCAATTTGGTGAGAGGAATGTAGTCTGGGATACATGGAGTGATCTCCTCAGAACAGGTCACCCCTAATCCAAGATGTAGATAAATGTCTGTCTCTCTTACTGCTGTAGGTGGGCCCCATGAATGGCTTATGTGAGGCAGGAAGGGAAGAGAGATGGTCACTTTTTTCCCCTCTGCCTTTACCACTGGGGTCCTGCTGGGCAGGCGAGGACAGACAAAGTCTACTACTATGAGCCTCTGCACGGGCGTGGCCATGAGCCCCAACAGCCCACGAGGTGGCTGTCAAGTCACACCTGATGTCTGCTTGCTATCTAGGCACGGGAGTTGATACCCACCACCCAAGATTTCTCAGGGAGCCAGGACTCAGGCTGGAGCAAGAAATTGTTCTTTACAGGAAAGGAAAGTCAGTCTTAGGCCTTAACCAGTGTTTCCTCAGAGTTCTATCTTCCTGCAAATAAAAAAAAAACAAGAATTTTCAGGAGTAGATGAGCAGTGAAGTAAAAGTTTTATTATGGAGGTTTTAGGACAAGGAAGTAGGGGGGAGAGGAAATAGAGAGTACACACCTCAAGAGGGGGACACAGTTGACACATGTGCTCTGTCACCATGTGCTCAGCCATGTAGCTCAAGCAGCACCTGAGCTCAGTCAGCATATGCACGCCATCCTTTGGTCAGGATGGCGCTCACAGAGTGCTTCCCAAGCTGCTCCAGATGGGGCTTCATCTGAAATCTAAGTCCGTTGCTAGGACCGTTCCCAAGGGAGTAAATTTTTTGGGAGTGGTCTTTTTGAAATCTCCTTTTCTTGGCCTCTGTTCCTGCTGGATCTTCTGTCCTGGCATGAAACTGGACTAAGGGCTGGGACAGAGAAAAGTTGACCCAGCTTTTCCCAGGTCTATTGAGGGTTGCTGGGATTAAGGGCTGGGCTGAGAAGGTAGATCCAGGTTCCTCATGGTCTGTTCTTGAGAAAGGTCTTATCAGTTCTTGGTTCCTGGTTCCTAAAGGTGACTCTGGACAGTCTTAGGGCTCAAGTTCATCGCCATGGGCACCCCCCCGCCTGCCTGCCTACATCTCTACTGCGCTTATACAAAATGGCTAGAAATCATAGTAAAATTATTTTTACCAGCTCAAGATGAGAAAAAAACAACATACCTGGGTTTTCTCCCTACAGTCCCAAGTATCAGGGGTATAGCCCTCTAGAGGTTTTGGCCTGCTTAGGAGAAGCTGCCTCCCACCTCATTGTTTGAGGATAAAGAGCTTTTACGTTTTATAACTCCCCTACTCCCAACCCATTTGTAAAAGCATATATCCCTGGCAAGTTTAATTTTGGTGGTGTGTGTAGAGTAGCTAGCATGAGGAGTGAGTGGAGAAAAAATCAAGCCTTAGACTTCTAGAACTGGTGATCATGCTTCCTGGATGAAGGGTAGGGTCATTGGCCCTGAACATGGCCTGGGAACCAGCTAGACCTGAGTATCTGTTGGGGACCCCAAACAGCCCCAACAATGAACCACCAGGAGGAATTTCTAAGTACAGAACAAGTATCTCCAGGTACGAGCCAAAAAAAAATATATAACCCAGGAGCTCAGAACATAAAAAATAAAATGAGAAAATCAACTGTTGAAATCAACCCTTTAAATGCTGATGACAACTAAACATAATAACTGGGGGGAATATAAGGGAAGAATCTAATAGAAGGGTTCTGCAGACTCTGGTGGGGCATAATAGTTATATTGGTGGTGGTTATAGTGTTTTAGCATCCTACCACTTAAACACAAAAATTACATTATGATGACCTTTGTTGCATGGTAAAAATATAAGACAATTATAGAATATTATTAAAAATTTCTTCCCTAAAAATGTTTGAAATTTAACATCTAAATATATCTAGAGCAACAATGACCAGACACTGAAAGAATAAAGAAAAATAAAAGATCACCAAGAAGACAATGTCAAAAATCAGACTATATATCAAGTTACAAAAACTTTGGTGTTCCAAGAGAAATCATTTCTGATTATCTGCTAAATTGTTGAGGTACATGAATCACTGCTTGGATAAAGATGCAATATGGCAAAGAAGGAAAGTGTCTTGTATCTTGTCTAATCTGATGGAATCCCGGCACCACAATGATCTCCTGAGGACCACCATGGTAACTCCTGAGAACAGTAAAAATTGCATCTGACTATTACTAGTATGGCTCAAAAAGGACAAAACAAAACAAAACAGATATCACAGTTGAAAGACAAAAATGATTTATTACTGAAAAATGTATAAATGTGATCTATTTTATATATTATAAAAATAATTTCTGATTGTGAGATGAATTTGTATTTCACATGTATAAATGTTATAGGCATTTATATCACTTGATCACTTGACATCCCGTTATTCATCGATTTGCTCAAGCAGGTGCCAGTAATATTTCCTTCCATTTGACACTATCATGTGCCAGTGAAGCCCAATGGCATCTGGTTGCTTCAGGAATATGAAGAGCCTCAAACTGCTGTTTCAGGGTCTTGACTAAGAAGTTTGACATTCTTGTAGGTGGATGGCCCTGTGATTATTTGACATCCCGTGGCATCCAGTCGGTAACGGCTCTAGTCCAGTGGTCATCTCCAAATCGCATTACATGTCCAGCCCATCTGATATTTGATGCCTTAGCTAACAAGACAGTGTCCCTGACTCTGGAACAGCAATGGAGGTCAGAGCTCCGGATTCCTTCTTTCACTTGAGTGAGGCGTGATATTCCAAGCATAGCTCTTTCGATTCCTCTTTGGGAGACCCAAATAGCATTCTCATCCTGCTTTTGTAGGACCCATGCCTCTGAGGCATATGTTAATGCAGGGAAAACGGTGGAGTGGAAGAGATGTGCCAGGTTCTTTGTCCTTTTAGCTATTTCTCCAATGTTTTTGAAGGCATTCCATGCCGCTCTCTTCCCTCCTGCGCAGCTAAGGTTTTAGGTCTTTCATCATGTTGACTTCTCGACCTAGGTACACATAACTGCTGCATTCAGAGATGTTTGATCCATTGAGAGTGGATGGGGCCTCTGGAACTAGTTCATTTTTCATGAACATAGTTTTGTTGAAATTCAGCTGTAGACCTATCTTTCCACATTCTTGGTCAAAGTCAGCCAGCATTTATACCGCTTGGCTAATATTTGGTGTTATTAGAACCATGTCATCAGTGAAGCAGAGGCGGTGTAGTTGACAAGCATCTATCTTCACTCCCATTCCTTCCCACTCTAATTGTTGCATGATGTTCTCAAGGGTGGCACTGAAGAGTTTTGGTGAAATATTTCCCTGCCGAACCCCTTTTGACTGTGATGATCACTTCTTTGTAGAACAGTGAGATCCTGGTGGTGAATCCGTAATACAGCTCACGAAGAATCTTGATGTATTGGGTTTGAATGCCCTGTTTGCCTAGGGCTTCGATGACCAATTCCATCTCCACAGAATCAAAGGTTTTCTTTTAAATCAATGAACTTGAGACATAGTGGCATATTGAACTCCCTACAAACTTCAATGAGGTTGGTTACCGTGTGGATATGGTCGATTGTGCTTAATCCTTTTTGGAAGCCAGCTTGCTCATATGGTTGTCCTTCATCTAATATTCTACCAATCATATTCAAGATGACTCAAGTGAACATCTTGTAGATGACAGACAACAGGCAGATGGGGCGATAGTTGCCAATGTCGTAAATGTCTCCCTTCTTGGACAGTAGAACTGTCCTGCTGGCTTTTCATTGGGAGGGTGCCTTGCATTTAGACAGGTAGTGTATGAAGAGCTGAGCCAATGTATTGATGAGTACTGAAGGCAGATTCTTCAGGTGTTCGGGTCTGATTTTGTCTGGGCCTGATGCTGATCCCTTCTTTACCGAAGAAATGGCATGTTGGATTTCAGAAGGGAGAATGTTGGCAACGACATATCCGTCCTGCGGACTTTGGTATGTGGGCAGCTATCAAAGAGATCTGAGTAGAAGTCATTGATAATCTTCTCCATTGCCTTTCTTGAAGATGTGATAGATCCATCAGGGCATTGGAGGGCAGTCATCTGGTTTTATAGTTGGCCAAGGACAGGCAGGCATTGTGAATGCTCCTCCCAGCTTCTGCTGCATCTTCCAGTATTCATGCTCTTCACTCTTTGAGGTCTTCCTTAATTGCTTCTTTGCAATGCTTTGCAAGCTTGGATGTTAGCATTTGGTCACCTGAGGCTCGTGCCTTGCCAAGTCGGCAAATGAGCTTGAGAGTTTCTGAAGACAGGAGTACTTTTGTGGCTTGTTCTCTCTCGGTGGTGTTCTTTGCACAATCATGGAGGTGCTGAACCAGTTGGTTGTATTCTTCATTGATGTCCTCAATGATGGTATCTTTTCATGTTGCCGCAGTGGTACCAAAGAGTTCCCAGTTGGTGGTCTTTCAGGGAGTTCTCTTCTTAAACTTTGCAGCCTTTTTTTCCCTGATGTCTGAAGTAGAATTTTGGATGAAGGGAGACCATTGTACGATCCTGTTTTGAATTTCAGGATGACAGCAACATCGGTCAGGCAAAATTTTCGATTGAAGATTATGTGTTAATTTCATTTTGGAACTGTCTACCTGGGGATTCCCATGTCCAACGTTTTGCTTTAGCCTTCTGGAACTGTGAGTTCCCATGAATGGTCTTGGTTATCATGATGAACTCAGATAGTCTCTCATCTTGTTCATTCCATACTAGGCCATGGGTGCCGATGTGGAGTTCTTCAGCTGATCTTCTCAATCCTACCTTGGCATTAAAGTCACTGACTATGATCTTATAGAAGGTGTGGTCTTTTTATAGAACTCCTCCAGTTCCATGTACTAAAATTCTAACGATACAGAGAAGATTAGCATGCATTTATATATCATATATAAATACATTATATACTATGCATAAATATATAAATGTATTTCTTATTGTGAGATACATTCCATATTGAATGCATAAATATAATATACATTTATCTATAAATACATTTCTGACTGTGATATACATTTATATCTACATCTCTCTCAAAACATTTAAATCAAAAAACTTAAAAAACTGATTACCATAGTGTATATATTAGGATTAATATTTTGATAAATAAGCTATTAAGTAATTGTACACAAACTCAAAGACAGAATAAGGTAAAGAGTATACAATGAGTGCATTTAGACTATATTATTGATATAAATATTGAATTATCATTTTTCCCAGAATACTAATACTAAACTTTAACAAAAATTGTCTACTTCATGGCTGGAAAATTAGAATGAAATATTTTAGAAATTTGATAATAATTGGAACATACTAACTGAATTTTCAAAACAATTACAGACTCAGAGTACAAATAAAAAATATAAATGTGAACATTATCAAGGAAATATAAAGCCTCATAGGAAATTTCTTTTGCTCTGTTTATCTATTCAAAGTTGTGCTTTTAAAAGTCAATAAAATACAAAAAGGACATGAGAGCAGAAATGAGGAAAATGCAAATTAAAATATAAGCAGAAATGACTGATTTTTAATATGTGCTAGGTGAAAAGAAAAAAGTCACCGAAGGTCTTCTCAGCAGAGAAACAGCCACTAAGGACAGAATTAGTGATCTCCAAAATAACTTGCAGAGACTCTCTGCACAACAGAAAACAACAGCAGACAACAGGAGAAGATGGAAAAAATACTCACAATTAGTGAACAGACAGCAAGTCATAATCGAGATGAAGTCAAAAGGAATAACATGAGGATCATTGGGGTCCCAGAAGGGCAGGAAGAAAGCCTGGATGAAGAAGCAATTGTCAAAGCCCTCACTGCTGAGAAGTTCCCAGAACTATAGAATGCTTCCAATCAGTTTTAGTAGACTCAATATATACCAGATGAAAGAAATCCAAATAAGAATACTCCAAAACACATCCTAATTAGAATGACAAAAAATACTTCAAGATAGAATACTGAAAGTAGCAAGATTAATAAAAGAAATCACATAAAAAGGAGCATCCCTAAGATTTAGAGGAGATTTTCAGAGAAAAGACTCTGAGCCCAAAGACAACGGTGGGATATCATGAAAAGACTAACGAAATGAAGGCCACATCAAGAATTCTTTAACCAGCTAGATACACGTTCAGATTTGAAGGAAAAATACACAACGTCATGGAAAAGCAACAGCTCAGGGATTTCATAGACTCAAAACTAACTTTAAAAGAAGGACTGAAGGGGCTGGAGTGATAGTTCAGTGGGTAGGGCATTTGCTTTGTACGTGGCTGGCCCAGGCTGGCGTGGGTTCGATCCCTGGCATCCCATATGGTCCCCTGAGCACCGCCAGAAGTAATTCCTGAGTGCAGAGCCAGGAGAAACCCTTGAGCATCGCCAGGTGTGACCCCCAAAAAAATGATAAAAAAGGACTGAAGAAGCTACTGTGAGATAACACAAACCCAGAAAGTGTAACAAACTGATTCAGAAAGATGGAAAAAATCCCATTGCAATAATCTCTCTCAATGTTAATGGTCTTAATGCAACAATTAAGAGACACAAGTAGCAAAATGGATTAAAAAACTGAGTCCAACTTATTGTTACCTACAAGAAAAGCATCTGAATAATCAGAGCAAAAACAGACTAGAAGACAATTTCCATGCAAACAACATTTCCATAAAAACAAGGTGGGTGTACTAGTATCTGACATCATAGACTTCAGGCTGAAAAAGGTTAGAAGGGACACTGAAGGCGATTTCTTAATAATTAAGGTATATGTATATCAGGAAGAAATCACACTCCTAAACAACGAGGGGCCAGCAAAGTACTTAAAACAACTGAGAATTGACTTCAAAGAAGACATTGACAGTAACACTAGAGTAGTTGGAGACTTCAACACTGCTCTATCAACTCTTGATACATCAACAAGATGGAAACTCACCAAGGAAATACTGGCACTAAAGGAAGAAATGGAAGAAAGAGAGCTGGTAGATATATACAGGGCTTTTCACTCCTACAGGGCCAAATACACATTCTTCTCTGGTGCACATGGAACATTCTCCAAGATAGATCACATGTTGAGCCACAAAACATCACGATCACGATCACGATCTTCCCGTTAATCATCTATTTGCTAGAGCGGGCACCAGTAATATCTTCATATGTCCTGTCTCATGCCAGTTGAGCAAAGGGCATCGGCTTGCTACAGGAACATAAAGAGCCTCAAACCATTATATTAGGTCATGGGAATGACCTAATATAATTGTTACTGGCATTTGGCATGTCAAATACAACCACGAGCAGCTTGCTAGGCTTGCAGTGCGGAAGGCATATTCTTTATTATTTTTTTTTTAATTTTTTTATTTTTACAATTACAAAGATATACAATTAAAAAAGTTCATATTTGGGTTTTGGTCATACAGTGTTGCAGCACCCATCCCGCCACCAGTGCCCATCTCCCACCACCAACGTCCCCAGTTCCCTCCCCCCCTCCCAAAGCCCTCCTCCATGGCAGGTTCTTTATTTCTTTCCATTTCTCTCTCTTTCTCTTTTCCTTCCCCTCCAGACTATGGATTACAGAACATACATTAAAGGGTTATCATGTGTATCTTTTTGCCTCTATTTAATGCTCAGTTCTAGGTTGGCATTAGTACCCTCGACACTTGTTAGCACACTGTTCCATTTTCTGTCTTACCTAGCTTGCTAGGCTTGCCGTCTGGGAGGCATATTCTATATTTTTTAAACACCTCCAAATAAAGCATTTATTGATGAACTGCTTGGCGGCGCGAGCCGGGCTGTGATGGGCTGGTCGGCTGGGTGGAGTTCTGAAGAGAGGGAAGTCGGATGTGGGAAATGGCGGCGCCCGTGGAGTAGGTGGGGGGGTCGTCTGGCTTGTTGTGAGGTTCTGCCGGGGTGGTGGGCCAAGGCTAGAACCCACCATGCCTCCCGACTGCCTCATGAACGGCTGGGCACAGGGAGAGCAAGGAACCGCTCTGCCCCATGTCTAAGAGTCTCTGGACCAGCATACCTGGGCCGGATTGAGGAAGAAATTGCTGCAGGGTGGGTGTCGATGATCCGGGCTGTGATGGGCTGGTTGGCTGGGTGGAGTTCTGAAGAGAGGGAAGTCCGGATGTGGGAAATGGCAGCGCCCGTGGAGTAGGTGGGGGGGTCGTCTGGCTTGTTGTGAGGTTCTGCCGGGGTGGTGGGCCAAGGCTAGAACCCACCATGCCTCCCGACTGCCTCATGAACGGCTGGGCGCAGGGAGAGCAAGGAACCGCTCTGCCCCATGTCTAAGAGTCTCTGGACCAGCATACCTGCCGACTACGCCACAAAACATACCTCAATAAAATAAAAAAGATAGAAGTTGGTCAACTATTTTTCAGACCATGATGCACTGAACATGGACATTAACCATGCAAAGAGAAACAGAGAGTGAAACCAAAGACCTGGAAACTGAACAGCTCACTGCTGAACAACCAGTGGATCATAGAAGAAATCACAGGAAATCCAAATATTCTTGGAAACAAATGAACATGAAGACATGAACTATCAGAACTTATGGGGGTACAAAAGCCATGTTAAGATGAAAATTTATAGCTCTGCAAGCATTTATCAGAAAAGAAAAAAAGGGCCAAATGAAATAACCTGACTTTACAGCTTAGAAAAAAAATAACAATGAAAGGAGCCTGATCCAGGCAGAAAGAATTAAATAATAAAATTTAGAGTGGGAACCAAGAGCTGGAAACCCCCAAAAATCCAAAAATTGATTAAACCAAGAGCTGTTTCTTTTAAAAAGTAAACAAGATCTACAAACCACTTGCAAGACTCATAAGAAGGGTAAAGAGACCCAAATAAATAGTATCAGAAATGAAAAGGGGACACCACAACAGAAACCACATAAATATGTAAGATAATCAGAGATTACTTTGAGAGTCTGTATAACATGAAACAAGAAACCTGGAAGAATTTGACACATTCCTACAGTCCTGTAGCCTCCCAAGGCTGTAACAAGAAGACCTGCAATACCTGAATAAGCCTATGACCAACAAAGAAATTGAAAGAGTAGTTAAAAGTCTGCCCAAACGACAAAACAGCAGGTCCAGATGGATTAACAAATGAAGTCTTCCAAATCTTCCAAACTTAAGGATAACCTACTACCTGATCTTTTCTAGCTCTTCCAGGAAAAAGAAACAGAAACACTCCAAGATAGCTTTTACTAGGCATATATATCACTCTGATACCCAAAGCAGGGACAGATAACACAAACAAAGGAAACTACAGACCAATCTCCCTGATAAACACAGATGCTAAGATCTTCAACATAGTACTAGCAAACAGAATCAAAAAGATTATACATAATGTCGAAGTAGGATGCATCCCTGAGATGCAAGGATGGTTAAACATTTGCTAGTCAATCAACATAATACAAAACATCAACAAGTGAAAAAAAAAAAATCATAAGATCATAGCAATAGACTCAGAGAAAGCATTTGGCAAAGTCTAACACCCATTCATGATAAAAACTCTCAATAAAATGGAAATTGAAGGAACCTCCCTCAATATAGTCAAAGTCATCTACCAAAAGCCCACAGCAAGTATCATTATCAATAGGGAAAAACTGAAAACCTACCCCCTAAAATCGGGTAAAAGATAAGGTTGCCCAGTCTCATCACTTGTATTCAATATAGTACTGGAAATACTTGTCATAGTTATCAGAGATAAAGGGACATTGAGGGCATCCAGATAGGCAAGGAAGAAATCAAGCAATCGGAATTTGCAGATGACATGATATTATAGCTAGAAAACCTTAAACTCTCAATGAAAAAGCTCCTAGAAACAACAGATAGCTATAGTAGAATGGCAGAGTACAAAATCAATACACAAAAAGTCAATGGCTTTCTTATAAACAAATAATGAAAGAAAAGTAAGGGATATTAAGAAAACGATCCCATTCACAATTGTGCCACAGAAAATCAAGCACCGAGGAATCAGCTTAACTAAGAATGTAAAAGACCAGTACAAAGAAAACTACAAAACACTGCTTAGAAAATGTTGCTTCAAGAAATAAAAGAGGACACGTGGAAATTGAAATACATTCCCTGCTCATGGACTGGAGGAATTGACATTGTCAAAATGGTAATAATCCACAGAGCTTTATACAGATTCAATGCGATCCCTGGAAGTATATCCATGACATTCTTTAAATAAATTGGCCAAACACTCATGAAATTTGCATGGAATAATAAACCCCCAAGGATAAATAAACCATCCTTGGGTAAAAAGATGGGTGGCATCACCTTTCCCAACTCCAAACTGTATACAATCACCTGATCACTTGAATCCCATTATTCATCCATTTGCTCAAGCTGGCACCAGTAACATTTCCATTGGACTCTATCACATACCAATGTAGGCCAAAGGCATCTGGTTGCTTCAGGAATATGAAGAGCCTCAAACTGCTCTTTCAGGGTATTAACATGGAAGTCTGACCATCTTATAGTTGGGCGACCACGTGATCTTTTGACATCCTGTGGGATCTAACGGCTCTGGTCCAGTGTTCATCTCTAAATGGCATTACATATCCACCCCCATCTGATTTTCGATGCCTTGGCAAAGGAGACAGCATCCCTGATTCTGGAATAGCGACTGAGGTCGGACCTCTGGATTCTTTCTCTCACTTGAGTGAAGCGTGATATTCCAAGCATAACTCTTTCGGTTCCTCTCTGGGAGACCCGAATAGCATTCTCATCCTGCTTTTGTAGGGCCCATGTCTCTGAGGCATATGTTAACGCAGGGAGAATGGTGGAGTCAAAGAGATGTGCCCAGAGCCGGAGGTTCTTGTCCTTTTATCTATTTCTTCAATGCCTTTTAAGGCATTCCATGCCGCCTCTCTTCCTCCTGAGCAACTCAGGTTTTAGGTCTTTCATCATGTTGACTTCTCAACCTAGGTAGACATAACTGCTGCATTCAGAGATGTTTGCTCCATTGAGAGTGAATGGGGCCTCTGGAACTAGTTCATTTTTCATAAACATAATTTTCTTTAGATTCAGCTGTAGTCCTATCTTTCCACATTCTCCGTTGAAGTCAGCCAGCATTTGTGCCGCTTGGCTAATGTTTGTTGTTATTAGAACAATGTCATCAGCGAAGCGGAGGTGGTGTAGTTGCCGACCATCTATCTTCATTCTCATTCCTTCCCATTCTAATTGTCGCATGATGTTCTCAAGGGTGGCACTGAAGAGTTTTGGTGAAATGGTATCACCCTGTCGAACCCCTCTTTTGACATCAATGATCACTTCCCTTGTAGAATGCTGAGATCCTGGTGGTAAATCCGTAATAGAGCTCTCGAAGGATCTTGGTGTATTGGGTTTGAACACCCTGTTTGGCTAGGGCTTCAATGACTGCTTCAGTCTCCACAGAATCAAAGGCTTTCTTTAAATCAATGAACGTGAGACAGAGTGGCATCTTGTACTCCCTACAAACCTCGATGAGCTTGGTTACCATGTGGATATGGTCGATTGTGCTGAATCCTATCCGGAAGCTAGCTTGCTTGTATGGATGTCCTTCATCTAGTGTTCTGCCAATCCTCTTCAGGATGACTCGTGTAAACAGCTTGTAGATGACGGACAACTGGCATATGGGGTGATAGTTGCCAATATCGTGAATGTCTCCCTTCTTGAACAGTAGAACTGTCCTGCTGGTTTTCCATTGGGAGGGCACCTTGCATTCGGACAGGTAGTGTGTAAGGAGCCGAGCTAGTGTATTGACGAGTACCGATTGCAGATTCTTCAGGTGTTCAGGTCTGACTTTGTCTGGGTCTGGTGCTGTTCCCTTCTTTACTGACGAAATGGCATGTCGGATTTCAGAAGGGAGAACATTGGGAATGACATATCCATCCTGTGGAATTTGGTATGTGGGAAGGTGGACATGGCTATCAAAGAGATCTGAGTAGAAGTGTTGGATAATCTTCTCCATTGCCTTTCTGGAAGATGTGATAGATCCATTAGGGCATCGGAGGGCAGTCGTCTTGGTCTTATAGTTGGCGAAGGACAGGCAGGCGGTGCGAATGCTTGTCCCGGCTTCTGCTGCATCTTCCAGTATTTCTGCTCTTCTGTCTTTGAGGTCTTCTTCTATTGCTTCTCTGCACCGCTTTGCAAGCTTGGACATTAGCACATGGTCGCCTGAGGCTCGCACCTTGCCACATTGGTGAATGAACTCTAGAGTTTTTGATACTACAATAAGTACTACAAAAGGTAGTAATTAAAACAGCATGGTGTTGGAGTAAAAACAGATGTGTGGCTCTATGGAATAGATTTGAGTATGCTGACACATCTTCAACTACATAATTATTTAATCTTTGATAAAGTAGGAGAAAGTACAAAATGGAGCAAGGAAAACCAATTTTGATATCTTTCTTACACTTTGCACAAAAGTCATATCAGAAGGATTAAAGATCTCCGTATTAGACCTGAATCTATGAAGTACAACAAAGAAAATATAGGAAAAACCCTCCATGAATTGAACCTAAAGGCATCTTTAAAGACAAAACAGAACAAAGAAATTGCAAGCAAAGTAAACATATGGGACTACATGAAACTAAAAAGCTTCTTCGGTCTCAAATTAAATGGTGACCAAGATACAAAGGCAATTGAAAGAGTAGAAAAGGATATTCACCAAAAAATGTAATAAGGAGATAAGGAGTTAATATCCAGGATATATCAGGCATTGGTAGAAATTTACAAGAAGAAAACAACCAACCCTATCAAAAATGGGGAGAAATAAATGAATAGAAAGGTGCAAAAGAAGTAATTTGAATTGCAAAAAGGCATATAAAATGTGCATCATCAGTAATCATCAGGGATATGTAAATCAAAAACAAAAATGAGCTATCACATTTTTGCCACATCACAAAGGTTGGCACTATCCAATAAAGCAAGAAAAATAAGTGCTGATGTGGATGTGGGGAGAATGAGATTTTCATCGATTGTTGGTGGAAATGTCATTTTTTTGGACTTTTGGAGAACAATATGGACATTCTTCCATAAGCTAGAAATGGAGCTCCTGTTTGACCCTGTTTTATCACACCTGGGAATATATCCTGTGAGGCCAAAAACACACAGCAGCAATCCCATCTATATTTCTATGTTCATAGCAACACTATTCACAATATCCATAATCTGCAAACAATCAGAGTGGCCAAGAACAGAAGACTGGATAAAGAAACTTTGGTACATCTACACAATGGAATACTATGCAGCTGTAGGAAAAACAAATTTATGAAATTTGCCTATAAATGGATCAACATGGAAAGGATCATGCTGAGTGATTTTTTTTTCTTTTTGGGTCACACCCGGCAATGCTCAGCCGTTTCTCCTGGCTCTGCACTCAGGAATCACTCCTGGTGGTGCTCAGGGGACCATGTGGGATGTCAGGGATCGAACCCTGGCTGGTATCTGCCAGCCGCATGCAAGGATAACGCCCTACCGGCTGTACTATCACTCTGGCCCCATGCTGAGTAAAATTTGAGAGGGAAAGGAACAGATATAGAATGAGTGCATTTATTTGCACAATGTAAAACAATTTTGGTAAGACGGAGAAAGGAACAGTGCACCAATAATTGTAAATGATAATGCCAGTCTAGAGATGAACATTGAATATAGGCAAAAGAATATACATGGTAACCTCTAAATGTATGTATTGCAAGCCACAATGTGTCAGAGAAGGAAGAGAGAGACAGAAATATGGAAAGAGAGAGAGAGGTCAATTGCCTGCCATAAGGCAGGCTGAGGGAGTGGAGAGCAAATTGTGGCCATTGATTGTGGGTAATTGGTACTGGTGGTGGAAAACTGTTTGGCTTAAACCCAAACATGAACATCTTTGTGATTGTATGTCTCACACTGGTATAAATAAAAATATTTAAAATTTTTTTTTGATTCAAAAAAAAGAAAAAGAATGAATTTGAGATATCCCTTACTGATATGAGTTAAGAATTTTGTTACAGATTCTGGCTATTGTGAAGAGTGCTGTGATGAATACGGAAGTGTAGCTTGTGTTTCTTCTGCATATTTTGGGGTCAACAGTGTATATTCCCAGGAGTGGCATTTCTGGGTCAAATGGGAGCTCAATATCTAGTTTTGGAGGAATGCCTGTTTTATTATACAAAAAGACTGGATCAGTCAACATTTCCACCAACAGTATGAAACACTCTGAGAACAGAAGACTGGATAACGACATGACAGTCCATCCACACATGGAATGCTATGCAGCTGTCAGGAAAAATGAAGTAATGCAATTTTCCTACAAATGGATGTCTATAGATGTTATGATGCTTAATGAAATCAGTCGGAAGGAAAGGATAGATATAGAATGACTGCATTCATCTTAGGGATATAATTGTATACCAGTGTTCTACTAATTGTTGGAAATGCTAATGCCAGACTAGAACTGAGCATTGACTGTAGGCAAAAAGAATTTTACATGATAACCCCTAAATGTATATATGACAAGCCACAATGTTTAAGAGAATGGAGAGATGTTTGAAAAGAGAGGGACAGAGACAGCCATAGACAGATATATATATATATATATATATATATATATATAAAGAGAGAGAGAGAGAGAGAGAGAGGAAAAGCACCTGCTATAGTGCTAGGCTGGGGGAGGCGGGAGGGCATCTGGGGAATGTGCACTGGTGGGGGGACGGATGTTGAAACATTATATGACTGAAACTCAATCATGAGTAGCTTTGTAAATGTCTATCTCTTGGTGTTATAATAAAATAATAACAGTAATAATAATGCAGTCATAGTAATAGTAATAATAATAATAATAACAATAATAATAATAATGAAGAAGAATTTTTCTAAAAACAGTATGATAAAATACTCAAACCAGGCAAAACATGATCAGGAGTTTTTGTCAGTGGGTGGAATCTACCACAATTATTGTGAGTCAGAGGTTAGGTAAAAAGAGGGGACAAGTATGTTAATTTTTGTTGGCAATGGTAATACCACCATAGAACTGAGCTTTGAATGTAGGTAAAGGGATATACATGATAACCCCTAAATGTATGAATTGCAAGTAACAATGTTTAAGAAAAGGGAGAGACAGAGATAGACAGAGAGGAGAGAATACCTGCCATAGTGGCAGGCTGCAGGAGGGGGAGGGAGTCAGGGAACATTGGTGGTGGGAAATATTCACTAGTGAAGGAATGGGTGTTGGAACACTGTTTGACTGAAATCAAATTATGAACAGTTTTGTAGTTGTTTATCTCATGGTGGTATAATAAAATTTAAAAAAGAAATAAAGCGAGGAAATGAAAAATATTGGCTGCATTAACTAATTTTATTACCTAATCAATCTTGAATTAGAAGTTTACCTCACTACCAGTTATGCATACTCTTTTGGAGAGAATAAAATTGAACCAGAGTTAGGTAAATTAGATTTAAAGTTATATGCACAATATTTTATAACCCTGTTGAAACTGGTCTGTAATGGTAAAGTTAGATGAAAACAAAGGCATGTTTAAGAGTTAATGCTATTCAAGTATATAATATTCAATATACTTTCTTGAAAGAAAAACATGAGTTAATATACCTGATTTCTCTATTTGAAGATGTCATAGAAATTCTAAGAAATGGGGATTTGGAGATTTGGTAATGTGCTGTGCATATAGTTAGACACACAATGGTGAATATTTACCCAGTAAGGACAAACTTTGGCAAAAATAAAATTGGGGCTGTTTCCTTTTTCTAAAGGAGGAGAGTAGAATATCAGCAACCAAATAACCACAAGATAAGTGGAAATGCTTGATTTTACCAAATGACGATGGGCTGAAATGTCTTAGATGAGGTGAAGTTCATATTCAACTCACCAGAGACCTGGGCCTTAGGAAAGCAGGATGAGAATGCTATTCGGGTCTCCCAGAGAGGAACCGAAAGAGCTATGCTTGGAATATCACGCCTCACTCAAGTGAGAGAAGGAATCTGGAGTTCTGACCTCCATCGCTATTCCAGAATCAGAGACGCTGTCTCCTTTGTCAAGGCATCGAAAATCAGATGGGCTGTGTTGGAGGACAGATTTAGCTAATCTGGGAGCTTTGTTGTTTTGCCCACACCCAGCTTAATCTTATTTAAGTCAAGGTTCATTCTAATGAGACCTCTCTTCTATGTAAACACTGCTAGAGGGTGTGGCAGTTACAGAAGTCACCTTGATTGAATAACTTCTGACTTATACATCCACTAAGACTTCTATGTTTTCTAGATTGGGCACAGCTCCTCTTTATACCCACTGCACCCAACGTGGGACAGTTAGAATTTACCAGGAGACTACCACCCTGGCTACGTTGAGACCATAGGAAGACTATAGGAAGGATCATACTAGTTTGTTCTAAGCAGGCGAGGGTGACCCTTTCAGTACAGGAGAACAAGATACTCAGAATTACCCTGGTGCAGATAATAATAAGAAGGACCTTGTGGGTACCATCTAGATTACATGAAGCTCATGAAGTTAAGATGTATTACTTTATATCAGCCCTCTCTCTCTCCAGTGTTTTACATAAAAGATAATCTCCTTAGTCCTTGGCATAACCTTTGTTTATACCTGCAATAAGGTGTGGCACTACACTCTGTTTAGGGTTCTTTGTTGACATGACAACCACCCAATTGGATTACTTTGGTGTATATAAGGGGCTGACTTGAGGCCCCTTCACCTTTTGCCTTTTGGTTCCTCAGCCTTCAGCTTTTTGGCTCCTGTGGCTTTTGGCTTTTGGCTTTTGGCCTTTTGCTCTTTGGCCTTTTGCTCCTTCTTCTGAGTAGGACTCAGCTCGGGTGAGATCCTTTCTCTTTGGTGGGAGACTTAGGCTCTTTTGTATGGTCTAAGTTCGGACCAGAGCTAGAGTTTGCTCATTATATTGGAGTGCTGTGGAAGAGCTTTTGTACTATTAAAAGCCATTTTTGGAACTGCACCGGACTCGTGAGTTTTCATCTGCTCCCCAGGCATCCTCGGAGGTAGAAGACAACCTCTGTCCTGACACTGTCGGGGACCCAGGCGGCGTTCCCGACATCGCTGGACATGTAATGCGATTTGGAGACAACCGCTGGACTAGAGCCGTTACCAACTGGATCCCAAGGGGTGTCAAAAGATCACGTGGCCGCCCACCTACAAGATGGTCAGACATCTTTGTTCAAGACCCTGAAGGAACGGTTTGAGGCTCTTCACATTCCTGAATCAACCAGATGCCATTGGGCTTCATTGGCACGTGATAGGGTCCAATGGAAATGTTACTGGCGCCCACTCAAGCAAATCGATGAATAACAGGATTCAAGTGATCACGTGACTGTTATATGCCATTAAATTTTGAAGTGGTTTGTTCTTCATAAAAATCTAACTAAAACATACTAATCTAAATGCATTTTGCAAAAAAAAAAGTTTCTGTTCCCATTAGATTACATTTTTCATATTTGGAATTCCACATGATAAATAATCCTTATTTAATGAGAAACGCTCTCATCATTTTGGTGCTATTTATTGCTAAACTCAGTAGATTTGATTATTTTAAATCTGAAAGGGCAAGGGCGCTGCTAATTAAAATAGTTAAGCAATAAAAGAAATTATATTATGAAGAAATAGACTGTTTCACCACAGAAAACTGTACAACTTTTCAGAGCCCCATCCTAGGGAAGTCAATTTCAAGCCCAAGTAAGCGGGTCTTGGCAGCTAAAGTCACCGGGCTTCTTTGGAGATGGAGCTGGGGCCCCTTTCCCCCACCTCTGTCCCATTCAGAAGGCCTGGTGGACACACCCACAAACTGCTCCCAGGCTGTTGGCCATGATCCAGAGAAACAGATGCATGGGGCAGAGCTGCTACAGTCTCTAATGCGTGAGGCAGCAAAGCAACTGTGCAACAGCAAACTAGTAGAAACCAACCATGTTCTAGAAATTCAGATGGTCAATGCAAGAACAGAATTAGATCAGATTATCTCATAACAAGCCATAAAAAGAAGTCATGACTCTATCGATACTACTGCCATATATTGGCTGCAATGGTCAATATAATTAGCGCCAGCTGAGGGTGCAGACATGGGGATGGGAAGCAGTGGGAAATGAATGTCTCTGGGCAGTGGGAACATACTGGTGGTGAAATTTGTGTAGGATGGTGAAATATTAAATAAAAAAGAAAAAATATACCATTTTTTCTTGTTACTCTGAGAATAAGTACAGAGATAATCAATGAATAAAGTTTAAAAAAGAAAACTGTAGCTCAAAAAGGAATGTATTTATCAGGCACTGGTAGCTCTTCACAAGAAAAAAACAGCCAACCCCATCAAAAAATGGGGAGAAGAAATGAACAGAAGCTTCCAAAAAGAAGAAATTTGAATGGCCAAAAGGCATATGAAAAAGTGTTCTTCATCTTTAATCATCAGGGAGATGCAAATCAAAAAAAACAATGAGGTACCATCTCACCCCACAAAGACTGGCACACATCCAAAACAGCAAGAACAACCGGTGCTGGCGTGAATGTGGGGAAAAAGGGACTCTCATCCACTGTTGGTGGGAGTGCCGACTGGTACAGCCCTTTTTGAAAACAATATGGGCATTCCTCCGAAAACTAGACATTGAGCTCCCATTTGATCCAGCAATAGCACTCCTGGGAATATACATGAGAGACCGAAAAACACATTGCAGAAACACTATCTGTACTTCTTTATTCATCTCTGCGCTATTCACTATAGCTAGAATCTGGAAACAACCTAAATGCCCGAGAACAGAGGACTGGCTAAAGAAACTGTGGTTCATCTACACTATGGAATACTATGCAGCTGTCAGAAAAGATGAAATGATGAAATTTACCTGCAAATGGATGGACATGGAGACTATCATGCTGAGTGAAATTAGTCAGAAGGAAAAGGACAGATATAGAATGACTGAATTCATTAATAAGATATAAATAGATACCAGTGTTTTACTAAGTGTGGGAAATGGTAATGGCAGATTAAAACTCACCATTGAATATACACAAAGAGACTTAAGTGACAAACTCTAAATATCTGCAGGGCTAACCACAATGTGTAAAGAGAAGAGGAGAGAGATGCAGAGACAGAGAGAGAAAGAGAGGAAACGGGGCTACCTGCTATTGAGGCAGCCTGGAGGTGGGGTGGGAGGGGGTGGGGTACATTGGTGGTACAAATGGGGCACTGGTAGAGGCATGGATGCTGGAATATGGTATTACCAAGAACCAATTATGAACACCTTTGTAATTGCATGTCTCACTGTGGTATAATAAAAATTTTAAAAAAAGGAATGTATTGTATCAGCTAGTGAACCAAGTAAAGCAGTTAACACGCCACATAAATAAACTAACACTATGACAGATTTTAAACCCGGTTTTTTCCCTAATATTTATAAAGCTAAAGTATTCTAAATATTCAAAACAAATTTATTTTAAATTTGATATCCAATAATATTTTTGTCATGTTCTGCCCAGGAGGAAGCAACCCATGGAGCTGACCTGGTAAGGAGCTCGGCCAGCCCCTGGCCGAGTCAAACATTGCTCCAAGGGTTTGCTCTCATGTGCGGGGAGAGACCATGCTGGCCTGACTCAGAGTGGAGTTTTGGGCCCTGCCCTTTCCTCCGCCTCCATCCCAGTTGTCCCAGGAAGAGAGAGACCCACCCACGCCAGACCCACAGCTCCCTTGGTGCACGTTTGCTTTGTGGAACCACAATATTCTTAGAGAATTCTGATTTTAGGATAAGGTCCTTCCAAGATCCTTCACATTTATACGGTGTATATAGTCCCTGATAGATTCTAACTGATACCAGTAAGCCTAGCAAGAAGCCAGAGCAAACCACACATCATGCAGTCAGTCATTTTCAACATCCAGACTCTATAGTTCCTCAGAGCTCCATCCAAGAGAAAACCTGATCTTTCCCTTTAAGTTTCATTAGTAAATGCTCGAGATGAGAGCCTTCTAATGAGACTATACCACCTACATGGCTGAGCCTGGAAAACTACAAGTATTTAATTTACTTGTTATGCCAAAAACTATTAACAATTATGGACCTTCAGTTCCATGACCTGAAGAATGGTTTGGGGCTCTTCCTGTCCCTGGAGCAAGCAGATGTCCTTGGGTTACACTTGCTTGTGACAGGACTTACGGAGATGTTACTAGTGCCCACTCGAGGAAATTGATGAACAATGGGAAGACAGTGACAGTGATCCAGGTTTGAATATTAAGCATATTCAAATAATACTTATATGTTTGTGTATGTATATCTAGATCAAAATAGCTTTGTGATTGTATAAAATTTGAATTCTATAAAACAATAAAAGAATCAAATAAAAATTTTGGTAAGCATGTTCTAAAACAATATAAATTAGATGAGACTAGTTTTTCAGCATTTTAATGGCTTCTGTTTATTAGCAGTGTTTATTACCAGTTTTTATTTTAAGATTGAGTTAGGAGTAATAATAGAAGTTTATAAAAAATGAAGCTTGAGAAAGGAATGTTTGTTTTTTTTTTTTAAAAGTATTTTTTTATCCCCCCGTGAGACATACAATTAATTTTATTTATTATTTCTAAAATAAGCTAGCAAGAAATAATTATACAAATAATTTAAAGTGTAATTAACAAACTTTGTGGGGCCGGAGCAATAGCACAGTGAGGAGGTCGTTTTCCTGGGTTCCACCTGGTTTCGATCCCTGCCATCCTATTTGCTCAGGAGTAATTCCTGAGAAAAGAGCCAGGACGAACCCCTGAGCATCACCGGTGTTACCCAAAAAAGAAAAAAAAAAACTTTGATTTTATGAGGTTAAACCTCTTGCATTTGTTCAAATGATAAGTAGAATTATTATTTTTTTTTGCTTTTTTTGGGTCACACCCGGCAATGCTCAGGGGTTTCTTCTGGCTCTGCACTCAGGAATTACTCCTGGCTGTGCTTGGGGGACCATATGGGATGCAGAGGATTGAACCCGGGCTGGCACGGGCCCAGCCGCGTGCAAGGCAAACACCCTACTACAGGGCTATCACTCTGGCACCTCAAATGTTAAGTAGAATTATTTTTAAACGTTATCAATCAAATCGATAGCTAAAGTAAAGGACTGAAAGATCTGAAATGTGAAAGGCAAAAATAAAAGAAAATGAGAAAAAGATTGTAGTATACCTATTAGAAATGAAGTCCATGGTGGTCCATTTGCCAGACAAAGTATTTAACCCAAGGGAGAATGATGGCAGAGTGCCTGCATAGTCACTAACAGCGTTAGAACAAATACTACTAGGAATAGGTGGAGGTAGAAACTGTCTACTGCTAAGAAGCACATACTCCTGGAAAGTTTCCTATCATAAGAGAACTGATGGGGGGGAGACAACCAAAACAAGCCTTCAAATACCCAATCAAGCCAGAGGGGCACATGCTTTCAAATTATCCAATAAAAGTTACAACACACTCAGGAAGTTGTTCACTCCCTCATTTTCAATCAATGAGGAACCAGAGGAATGACCACTGTTCTAACCACCATGGTGTGCCTCCTCATCAATAACAGGATCTTTAAAAATTCCAATCAATAGCTATTCAAGCCTCCACTTGGAGATATAAGAGTCTATACATTTTTGGGCAGGTGGGATGTAGCTCACAGAGATCCTGGGTATTGAAAAGAGTGTGCACAGCAAGATTCAGTGCAATCACATGTTTCATGATTGCAGTCCACTTTTATAAAGATTCAACTTTCAGCTATCCTTTCCTGGCAAAAAGGATTTGACTCTTCCTGTTGCGAGTGATTTAGTAGAAATGGGCAGAAGAGATATACAGCAGTCTGGAGAAGAGACTCTTCCACTTTTCTCCCTATCTACTTTGGATACTGCCTGGATAAGTTTAGGGCTTTGCTTTAAGTTTACTCTGAGCACCTGCACAGTTCATTGAGTGTCACGAGTTCCAACCATCAGGCTCAGACTGCACCTGAATTACATTTTCTCTCTCGGTTTGTGAAGCAATACCTTCTGCCAGATTTCTAGGGGAGTATTGGAGCTCAAACTGAGGCTAAAATATATATCTTTGTAGTAAAGAAAAAATTAGTTAGTTCTCACAGATAAGAATTTTCAGGACTCCAAGAATTGTAAAATATGATATGGAGTTTATTTGGAAATTGAGGGGGAGGGAAGATGGTTTCATATTCAGTGGAGAATATGAGCTTCTTTCGAGAGGACAGAGGCCAGAATGGCTTTCGGAGGAAAGGCATCTTTCCATAATTGGGTTGGCTTACTTCTTTAGACAATTAATAATTAACGGGACATTTCCTTGGGAAGAGCACTGATTTCTGTTGGTCGGTTCTTAAGTTCTTATATCGGTCTTAGTCCTAGTACTTCTCTCACTGATCCGTCCCTGCTCTAGGTTTGAATTCTGCTTCACAAAAGCTTTCGAGGCTCCTTAGATGAGACTTTATGTCAAAAGCCTAGTTACCACTGGGCTAGTTTAGGTTCCTGAAAGTGTTTTTTTCTAGTAAATGTTAACAGGCAGCCTCTATCACTGCCTGCAACAGTACTGTGCTTGTTCATAATCGAGTGCCATGCAGTCTATGAGATAAGTAGGGATTGTGTTTGTTAGTAAACCATCAAATATTGACATATCGGCATTACTGGTGTAAAATGGAGATCAAAGTAGTTGTATGATAAAAGGACATTAGAGAGATTTTGTTGTGGCAGAGCCTCAGCCAGGAGCTAAAAAAGTCTTTTTAATATTTATAAATGTTCAAATTACAACAGATAATTAAAAATTAGCCAATAAACTTCAAAATGATCTGATAATAAACCATTAGATATTTTATCATTAACACAAAACAAACACATATTTTGTTTTAAATATCGCAATTGAAAATAATAATCAAACTTAATAAAGGCTAATCCATATGCAAGATGTCTGAGTAACAACTAAACCTTCTGGAAATTATTTTGAAGTTCAAACATAAGACAATCTTCAGTCAGCTATTGCAATTTGCCTGGTTAGGAAGCATGAATCCACTATTAATTTTGTCTCTTTCAAAAATCAATAGTGGGAGTTTCAATCTTCTTTAAGGGAATCTGAATTGTTTTTTTCTTTTTGTCCAGTGAAATACACTTCCCATGGTCTCTGTCATAGGATTTACAGGTTGTTGGTCTGCGACATTAGGGCAGCAAGTCAATAATGTCTTTTGAAAATCCTGTTGAGACTAGGGATCACCAAATACAAGGCATTCAGTCAGAATCAATCCACTATTTAGGAGCAGTGTTCCCATCCCTTGCCAGAGCAGCCACCTGGGATAATTTCCCTAGAGCTTTTGATAGTTTGTCATCAGCACTCACTAGAAGATAAGGTATAAAAGACTTTAAGCCGATGAGAAATGTTTGGTATGTGATGTTTGAATTCTTCTGTTTCAGTATAAGAAAAAATGTAAAGAAGATGTCTGCATTGGCTTGCAGCTAAGAAATGGAGTGAATCATAACAAATTACAGAGTTGTTTCAGGAGCACACTCTTATCATAATCAAATAACTCATTTTAGGCTTGGTAATGTTCTACTCTTGTTCCTATATTTCACGAATTTATACCCATAACTTTTGAAGATACAAGAGTTTAGAAATAACGAAATACAAAATGAAGTGAACAAAAAAAAAAGAAAATGAGTGCTATGTAAACAATTTTATACCTATCTAGCCATCAACATATTTAGGAAGTCCTTGCTCTCATCTTCTTTAATGTTATTTTATAAATAAGTATATGAAAACTATGTTTTAGTTTCACTCTATATAAATGTGTATAAGAAATAAATTACAATTCTCTTACTATAGGACTACATGTATTCTACAAAATTACTCTATAATAGAACTCAAAGTAACTGTGGATGCTCATAAAATTTACTGTGAATAGGAAAGGCATAAAGTCGTCTTCCATAAAAAATGTGTTTTAATCAACATTGGTTGAAAGATATGTCATGCTTAAATATATAGTTATGTCATATAAAATTTACAAAATGAAATTAAAAACAAAAATAAGTATGGTTATATATAATTTATTTTGCCTGTATTGAATCAATTATGGTTGAACATGATTGGCTCAACAGAAAACATTAAGCCATGAAAGAACAAACATTTTTAGAAGTAGATGTCAGTATTTATATCTTCATTATAGTAGACTTTGTATATTTTTGGTCTTATTAAAGGCTTTTAGGTCAAACTTGGGTTATCAGAACTACTTCCAATTTGGTGCTAAACATCACAGGAATTTACGACAGCACAGTGCTAAGGATTGAACCCTGGCCTCCTGTCCCTGTGCACAAAAAGTATTCTCCAGTCTTTGAACCATTTCTCTGGCCCTTAAACAAGTAAGTTTTTTGTTTGTGTTTGGCCCACACCTGAACTGCTCAAGATTTTCTTCTTCTTTCCTTGGGATCACTCCAATAGGACTAAGGGGAAAATGTGGGCTGCTGGGAGTTGAAACTAGCAGTCAAAGGAAATATCTTATAGGCTGTAGTTTTTCTCTAGCTGCTTAAGCAATAATAGAGCTTAAAATAATCCTTGGATAAGAAATCTCCGTGGAAAAATAAAATTTTGGAGCATAATATTTAAGTTATATATTAAAATATTTCAATAAAAGTAATAGCTATCCATTAACAATTATTATGATCAATAAGATGTAGTTTGATTTTTATTTTAAATATATGTCTATGAAAGCTTGATTTAAATATTTTAAAGAAAACAACATATTTAATAGACCAGGGATCTAATGGCAACTGAGTGGTTTTTTTTTATTAACTCTTATTTAACACATGAAAGACCAGTGTGTTTTAGGAAATATTGAATTATGTCTATGAGGCATAATCACTCAAACTCCTTAACACTCATGTTAAAATATTATAATTTGTATCATATTAGTAGGTATAGCTGATTTTATATTTCCCTAACTTGGTTAAAACACTGTCATCCTAAATAATCTCACTGACTCTCAAATTTTATTTTATTCTTTTTTTATTTCTTTCTTCTGTTACTATTATTTATTATTATTTTTTTTTTTTTGGGGACACATCCAGCTATGCTCAGGGGTTACTCTACACTCAGGACTTACTCTTGGTGGACACCACCATACTGGATACTGGATTGGAGATTGAACCCAGGTTGGTTACATGCAAGGCAAACACCCTACTTGCTGGGCTATTATTCTGGCCCCAACTCTCAAATTTTAAAATACATTAGTGTCACTAAGAGAACGTCCTAAAATTCAGATAATTGAATTCAAAAATTCCAGACAGTACACTAGCACAGACCAGGGATAAATTCTCAAAATCATTATTTTTAAGCTCTACTCATTGAGGCTTTAATGGAGACATTAACATATTTGAGGGAAGCTGTCTATTTTCTAGACTACCTTTGTCACTGTATTCAAGCTAAATAGCCACATAATTTATGACTTTTGTAATTTATAAAATAAAATGGATTGCTCTTAGCACTAAATATAGATAATATGTGTGACTGCTCAGGAAACTATGTGATGCAGAACGTACTATGTGAGGCTTTCTTGGTTTTTCAAGGTCTTCCATGACCTTTAGTTTAATCCTGTACAACAACCCTGTCTCACCTCTCTCTCTCTCTCTCTCTCTCTCTCTCTCTCTCTCCTCTCTTGCTCTCTCTATCACACACACAAACAGAAACATAGACATATAATAGAAGACATAAACTAAAAAAAGGTCTGGCACACAATGTGTACCTTCAAATATTTGCCTGGTTATGACAATTTCAGCTGAATACGGATGTAACTCTAATAAGTAGAGTAAATTCACTTTCTTTTAAAGAATAATAATTATCCAGGATAAAAAGGTGAAGGTGATTAGTAAGAAGGTCATGGAACTGCCGTTAACAGTACCAGGACTCCGAGCTGCTCCCAATAATTAGTATGTAGAACCCTATGAAACTGTTGACAGCGCAGGTACCGACAGGCTATCCTAGGTCATTTCTCTGCACATTTCCCGACTGCCCGATGGAGTCATGGACAGCCTAAGTTAGCAGAAAACAGTTTTCTTTTCCTCTCGCAAGTCCTCACAGGGCTAGTCCTGAACGCTAGCACTGTAATCGCGTTCTTTGTTCATCTCATCTTACCTAGAGAGCACCCCCCGGTTGGTTCCTGGTGTCTCCTTCCCAATTCCAGACCTACAATGAATGAACGCTTTTAATTAACCAGAAACTTTAGCTGTCCCTTTGAGATGGGGATAAGGAGGGGCTCCGTGTGGAGGTGGTCAGCGTCTGTCGCAAATAGTCAGGTCAGCGAGCTCCTGCCATGTGGACCGCCCCTCTGGCTGTGATCATTAAAAAATAAGGAAACGTCGCCGGCCATCTCGCGCCCCGACCCGCAGACACCGAGTGAAGTAATATATTTAAAGAAGAATGTTGGATTTTTGGATTTTATTTGGGGTTGTCACACTTCTCAGGGTGCTGCTCCTGGCTCTGCTGTTAGGGGTCACTCCTGGCAGATAAAGGGGACTACATATGGGGCCAGAGATTATTTGTTAGAGCAAGAAAATGGAGGAAACAGTAGGGAATGCAATTGATATAAAATAACAATAATAATATCTTGGTCACCATTTCTTTTGAGGTACAGAATATTTTTAGTTTAATTTACTCTCATATGTTTATCTTTGCTTCCATATGCTTTGTTAGTGGTGTTTCTTCTTTGAAGATGATTTAGCTTCAATGTCGTGGAAGGATCTTGCCTATGTTTTTCTGGTATACTTTATGGATTCAGATCTGATATTGAGATCTTTTTATCCATTTTTATCTAACTTCTGTACAGGGCTTTAGACAGAGGTCAAATTTCACTTTTTTTTTTACATGACATTAAACAGAAGCCCAGTTTTCCCATCACCACTTGTTGAAGAGGCTTTTCGTGCTCCACCTCATACTTTCTCTGCTCCTTTATCAAAGATTTTAAATGATCATATATTTCAGGACATGTGTCAGGATACTCAACTGTATTCTACAGATGCAGGTCTGTTTTGACTCCAATACTATGCTGTTTTAATTACTACTGCTCTGTAGCAGTTTGAAGTTGGGGAAATGATACCTCTTATCTTCTTTTTCCCAAGTATTGCTTTGACTATTCTTGGGGGTCTATTGTTCCATATGGATTTCAAGAGTTTGGTCTTTTTTGAAAATGTCATGGGTAACTTTATAGCACTGCATTGAATATGTATAATGCTTTAGGGGGTATTGCAATTTTTACAACGTTGATTCTCCCAATCCAAGAGCAGTTAAAGTGTTTCCCTTTCCTTGTGTCCTCTCTTATTTCTTGAAGCAATTTTTATAGTTTCTCTCTACAGGTCCTTTACATCCAAGTTAAACTAATTCCTAGGAACTTGATTTTCTGAGGCATGATTGTGTAGGGATTTTTTAAATATCACATTTGCCTCTTTTCTTATTGGTATATAGGAAAGCCACTGACTTTTGAGTATTGATTTTGTAACCTGCAACACTACTATACATACCTGTTGTTTCTAGAAGCTTTTGGTAGAGAGTTTAGGATTCTCTAAATATAGTGGCATGCGGTCTGCAAATAATGATTGTTTTACTTTTCTTTCATTTTGGATCCCTTAATGTCTCTTTCTTCCCTATTTGCTATGGTCATTGCTTCCAGTACTATGTTCATTAGAAGTGGTGATAGTGGACAGCCTTGTATTGTCCCTGTAATTAAGGTGAAGGCTTTTGATTTTCTTCCCCATTGAGAATAACACTTGTTGTGGGGTTGAGGTAGATGGCTTTGACTATATTGAGGAAAGTCCATCAATTACCATTTTGTGGAGAGTTTTTAATCATGAACAGGTGCTGGAATTTGTCAAATGCTTTCTCTGCATCCATTTATATGATAATATGGTTTTATGTTTTCTTCTAAGGATATGATGTAACTTGTTGATTACTTGTGAATGTCTTGAATCCTTGGAATACTTGTGACTAGCTTCCCCAGGATGAATCCCCCTTGATCATGGTGTATAATTTTTTGATGAATCTTTGGATTCTGTTTGCTAGTATGCAGCTGAAAATCTTTGCATCTATGTTCATCCTGTTCATCCTAGATATTTGTCTGTATTTTTTTTGTGAAGTCTGTCCAAGAACAGAAGATAGGATAAAGAAACAATGGTTCCTCTACACAATAGAATACTATGCAGCAATTAAGAAAAACAAAGTTATGAGTTTGCCTATAAATGGATGGGCATGAAGAGTATCAAGTTGATTGAAATTAGCCAGAGGGAAAAAAGACAGCTGTAGAATGACTGCATTCATTTAATTTTATGGGATATAAAAATTGTATGGTACTAATATGCAAGATCAGGCAAAACATGGATTAGGAGGTCTTGTCAGTGGGTAGAACCTACTGCACGTGTGTGGGAGTCAGATGTTAGATAAAACAGAGAAGGGACCAGTGTGCTATAATTGTTGGAAATGATAATAACAGCCTAGTACTGAGCATTGAAGGTAGGCAAAGGGAAAAATAGTATACATAATAACCCCTAAAAGTATGTATTTCAATCAGAATGTGTAAGAGAAGGAAAATAGAGAGTGAAAGTGAGAGAGAGAGAGAGAGAGAGAGAGAGAGAGAGAGAGAGAATGAGTAAAAGTATCTGCCTTACAGGCAGGCTGAGAGCCAGGGACATTGGTGGTGGGAAATGTGTACTGGTGGAGGGATGGGTGCTGTAATATTGTATGACTGAAACCTAATCATGAACAGTTTTACAATACCATGTTTATTATGGTGTTTATTATAACACCATGTTTATCTCATGGTGTTACAATAAAATTTTAAAAAATAATAATAATAATAAGACATTAGTCCCATTGACAAAATTCTAAGTGGCCAAATGATTCCTTTGTTGGGGATTGGAGTCAGTAGGTATATTCATTAATAGAAAGGAATAATTTCAAATTATGTATTCTACCATATTAAAACTATTTTGTTATAATTTGATTGATTTAATTGGTTTTCTTCAATTTTATCATGACATTCGAAGGAATGGATATTAATCAAAGCACTTGCCATCTAAATATATAGCAACAGCTGTAGAGAAAAATTGCATAGTTGCATAATATTGACATAGCTATGAAATTAACTGTTACCATATTAGTTATATTGACTAATCATAGACATAGCAATTAGTCATATTGACTCCTCCCAAATGTTAATATACCTAATAGGGTGATTTATTTAGAGGCTTAAAATCAACAGTATTAAAATATGCAGATATTTCTAGCACTCCTATTAATTCTTCTCTCTAGATGTCTTTAGTATGCATTCATCTGGGAGTATAGCTACTCACATGATTGAGGCAGATATTTAAGTTGCACGATGAGATTAAAAATAATTTTCTCAAATTCATTGAAAGGAAGTACTTAAAGGTAGGGCCAGAGTGGAGTTCAATGGGTTGAATGTATGCTTCAAATGCAGAAGGCCCATATTTAATCCTCTTATAAAATATGGTCATCAAGCATCATCAGCAACAGTTCTCAAACCTGAGACACGAACAACCCTGAGAATCAAGAGCTGACCTAAGATATCTGATATAATATAGGAATATATATTTCTTATGCACATTTCTATATATGTTTGTGTTATGCATGTGCTTGTTTATATATATATATACATAAACACATATATGCATCCTATCTATGCATGTAATATAAGCTATATTCACACACATATGTTACTGTCACATGAGGATAGAAAAATATTTTTATATATAAGCTGTATTCACATACATGTTACATATGGGTAGAAAAATATGATTACTTCAAATTGTGTCAGAATGACTGTAATTGGTAGTTTTATGGCTATCATTATAAATTAAAGTTAAGCCATACTTAAATAAAACTGTACTTACCTATTTATCTTTCTTTAGCAAATATATTAGACACTACAAGTAAGAGGAAAATTCAATGCAATTTACTTCCAAGCTCTGGACAGGACCTAACAAATACTAGGTTTCCAATAACCTAACATTTATAATATTATTCAGATATTGGTTTATGAATTGTTAAAATTTCTGGTTATGTTTATAGTAATTTTTAAATAATTCATGGAAATCTATAATTTCAAAATAACTAGTTAATTTTAATTTTATTTACCCACATTTTCCTTTAAAAGATTTGACAATTCCTTCAAGTTTTAATCTAATGATCTACTAGAATTCACAGAACAAAATATAAAGCTGCAAATAAAGAACAGCTTATAACCAAGAGGGAGAATTTATTTTAAAAAACGTTTGCCCATGAAATGATTCAAGCATAAATATGAATGAGAGAGAAATAAGCTCTGATTAAAGTTTTTTTTTGTTTTTTTTAAGTTTTTCAATGCCAAATAAGATCAAGGTATCCCCTTTGACATTTGTCTTCTCTTTTTCCTGATGAGCCCTTTATATTAATGCTAGGAAAAGGTAACATATGGGAAACAATGAGCGAATGTAATAAAAATGCCAGACTTTTCAAATTTTGCTCAATATTTTATTTTTTATATTAAAAGTGGTTTCTGAGTCCACAAATTTAGAATAGAATATACTATAAAATGTGATGAAAGAATATAGGTTTCCATATAATAAACTCAAAGGAGAATATGAATAGGTACTTTTCTCTATGAATAAAAGACTATTTTATTTTGGCCTACAATGATTGGTATTCAGAACTAATTTCTGGTTCTATGCCCAGGGATTGATCTTAATGGAGCTCAGGGGACTGTATGTGGCTCCCTACCTGCTGTACTACCTCTCCATCCCAAAAAACGAAGATTATTAATAAAACAATTAAGTTATATATATGCAAAAGAAAATCAATAAAGCCATAACCAATATTTATATATTCAACTTGCTTTTTATCTTATACACATTATATAACAAACACCAATCCATATCTATTGGTAACATTTTAAATGTTGTAAACTCAATATGTTTACATAAACAAGTGTGTGCTCATACAAATGCTATAAAATATGCTTGCATCTTGATATTATTAATACTTATGCTAATTTTAAAACTACATTAAATTATTTTTAGTTTTTTAGACATCAGGGAAGTCAAAATATTTATTTAAAAAACTCATTGTGGTAACAATGGTTTACAAAGGAGTTAATGTATACAAAATTCCAGGATACATTTAACACACCATTCCTACTACCAGAGTGTCAATCTCTCTTCACCAAGGTCAGATGAAAGTCATACAATAGTATGTTTGCCTATCTTTGCAGCAACTGGATCTTGTAATTGCAATTCCCTTTTTGCAGTGCTGCATGACATTGATCTATAATGATAGGTTTCCTTCTGGTCTAATTGTCAGCCGA
Source organism: Cryptotis parvus (assembly GCA_021461705.1). Lineage (NCBI taxonomy): Eukaryota > Metazoa > Chordata > Mammalia > Eulipotyphla > Soricidae > Cryptotis > Cryptotis parvus. Next base: position 36,279 of record JAJIBD010005724.1, read on the forward strand.
ATGTTTTGGTGCTATTGAAATAACTGGTCTACAATATGCTAGAATGGTCAGAAGTCATCCACCTTAGACATTTCAAATTGAATATAATGGTCTTCTTTTGAACTAATATAGTTTTATTCAGGAAATATGAATGATAATAGAGAAAGATTTCCACACCAGAAACTGGAATGCAAGACCTTCTGAAACATTTCACCTGTGATTTTAAAAAATGAGTTGATGCTTATTGAAATTTTAGCAAGTGCACCAAAATGTATTTAACAGTATTGACTTCTTCCTACCACATCAATTTTATTCATTCAAAGTAAGCCTATTCCCAATAGTTCAGGAAAAAATCATTGGTCAGCTGACATTATTGTGGACTTGTGAAGTTAGATTAATCTCTCCATTTTGATATTTCAGAATTAACAATGAGTTTGATCTCTTCTAATCAATGACCTTTGGCAGCTACAGTGGTGAGTAATCAGATCGCTAAAGAAGGATCCAAAGGGATTTTAATTTGTAATTTTCACTCTCTAAAAAGTACATCCTCTAACTAAAAGTCAATCATCTTCTAAGATTGCCATTTTATTTTAAATACTTCAGAATACCGTAATTGTAAAAGTGTCTCTATTTTGAATCACTAGAGTCATATAATTTCATTAAAATTAAGTTTTTATAGGGGCAGAACAAAAGTACAGTGGGCAAGAGACTTGCTGTAAGTAAGGTCACTGTCACTGTTACTGTCTTCCGTTCATCATTGATTTGCTCGAGCGGGCACCAGTAACATCTCCATATGTCCTGTCTCATGCTAGTAGAGCCCAAGGGCACCTGCTTGCTCCAGGAACATAAAGAGCCTCAAACCATTCCATCAGGTCATGGGAATGAGGTCTATAATTGTTACTGGTATTAGGCATATCAAATACGACACGGGAGGCTTGCCCGCACAGCAGGTAAGGTAAGGTCTCCAAAGCCCTGCCAAGAGTGATCTCTGAGTGTAGATCAGAGGCAAGTGATGAGCAATGCCAGGGACACTGGTTATGACCCCAAAACAAAACAAACAAATGAACAAAAATATGTAATTATAGTGTCAGTCACATTTAATGATTTGTTGATATTGAGGGTTATATGGAAAGTGACTGGGAATGGAAAACACATGCCTTGTGATGAGGCTGTTTGGAGTCTGCCGGTTTCCTGTTCATGTTCTGAGCCAGTGACCTATCCCTCTGGTGAATGAAGAACCACGGGCACATTTTAGAAAATCCAAAGCTTTACTATTTCCAACTTCACTCTACACCAACTGCCACACATGCTCTGGAGCTTCACAATGATAGACAGCCTCCTTAACTCCCAAACTGCAAGAGCTAAATCTTATGCCAGGCTGGGGCAGTGTGTAGCCAAAGGTATATGCTAATTCCTCAATGAGTTAGAAACTGGCTACTCTTTTTGGTGCAAAATTCCCAGGGAGCCACACCACCACTTACCCAGGCTATTGAGGTGCTAAGGCAGAGCATAATAATTCTAATTATGTATAAACTCAGTAAGAGATATAAGCATGAATCTACACCCAGGATTAAACCCTTAGGGTGAAATTTTCTGGAGAGATCACATCATATTAATCAAACTTGCTCCACTTGCTAGATTGATCATTTCTAATTCCCTTCAGTGTCCTATCTCCAACCACAAGTCTTTTTTAAAATTTTATTGTGCCACCATGCGACATACAGTTATAAAACTGTTCACGATTAGGTTTCAGTCATACAGTGTCCCTGGACCCATTCTTCCACCAGTGCACATTTCCCACCATAAATGTCCCCGATTCTCTCCACTCTGCTTTGCCTGCAGAGTTATTCACTGCTTCAAGACAATCACTGATGAAAGGATTTAAGGGCTGCAGGCAATTCATGACCTTGCTCTAAACATTGGGTCACGGCAGGGCTTACTGTAACATTGTCCCATTTCAAAGCCTGGGCAAACTTTTTTCCTTGTATCATCCAGTCTCTCATCAGGACTGAGAAAGTGAGGCATTAAGATTTAACTAATTGACACTGAGGCTTATAGTTAGAAAATATGAGGAAAACCCAGGAGTAAAAAACAAACAAACAAACAAAAAAAAATAAACTAGAGCTAAATATCTCACAACTGCACTGTCCTACTCTCTTTTTGTATTTATACAAGAAATCCCTAGCATACACATATGCAAAAGACTTGTAAGAAGGAGAAAAAGCAATCCTTCATTAGTAATACAAAAAGACAGAGCTAGCAAGTAAGCAAGTAATCCCATAGGTATGGCAAGCAATGAACACATTGGATACAGGTATGAGATCTCAATTTTATTCTCAGCACTAAAAATACTTTTTAAAAATTGTGTAGGATAATTAAAATCTACAAAACATTCAACTTTTTTATGTGTTCTATTTTAAGTCACAGTCCTCTTATATTATTTAACCTATTTTGTCTATGTAAATTAGCATGAATAACAATAGTAACATAACACAAATGTAAGAAATACAGTAACAGGAAAATGTAATGGTGGTACCATTACATTAACTGCCAAGGAGCCTGAGTGATATTATAGGAGGTAAGGTGCCTATCTTGTATGAGGTTGACACTGGCACAATCCTGGAGTCATATATGGATGACCAAGCTCAACAAGAGTGATTCTTGGGCATGCTATAGGTTGTAACATGTGGCCCTAAAAACGTATAAATGGTTACAGATAATATATTTATGAAGAAGGCAAACATTCAAATATTTAAGAGAAAGGAAATATTAATTTATCTCACTATACCTCTATATTTTTTACATACAAAGTATGCATACTTCTGTATAACTTGTAGTTGTTAATGTTATCTTTCCAATATTTCTATTATTCCATAGAACTGAGTACATTATCTCATTTATCTCTTCAACCCAAACTGTAAATGGATACATGTATATATCTTATTGCTATAGTTTGTGTGACTAAAACTCTAATATTTCTATTTGTTAATAAATAGTTTGCTTTATTTTTTGTGACTTTTGTGGACTTCAGAGGTGATTCCTGGAAATTTTTTGGTGGTATATGGTCTATATTTTTAAAACTCTAATGAATATTTTAAAGTATATGTGTGTATATAAGCACATAATAGCATAAGGGGTACACATATGTTCTAAAAGAGAATGCATATATTTAGATATTCAAAAAACTCTCAAAAATATTAGAAACAATAACTTACACATCACATGTGCTTTAAACATTCTTTCAAAAAGGTTTGGTTAAGTGTTAATTAAGTGTTCTTCTGGTTTTCTTTTCTGTACTTGAGGGTTTTTTCTTCAAAGCAATAGCACTTGAGTATCATAAAACACTTACTGTTTACTGCTTTTGCTTTTGTTTTTTTCCAGTTCAGAAATACTCATATCTGTATTTAAAAGGAAATTTAGAACAAAAGTGAATGCAACTATAACACCTTTCTTATCAGATTATAGCAGTCAAAATCTAAATTGACCTTTATACTATTGATAATTTAGCAAAAATACCAGCAATTTAATGAAACTGAAATCTTTGAAGTGATATAATAAAGCTATTATAATGTTCCTGGTATACAACTGAAAATGTTAATTCCATTAATTATTGTTGATTAAGAATATTATTTAATGCAATTTTAGCAATACAAATAAATTTATATTTAATTCACTTTTATGGAGGTCTGTGATTGCAATACGGTCAATGAGTTTTTTGCAAGTATAATTTCAACACCACACCACAAGGACTTTCTCTCCTCTATCAGTGCCCCAATAGTTGCTTCTATCAACCACTTTGCCCTCCAGCAGACTTAGTTTTGTAAACTCACTCTCCAGTTCTTTTCCTTTTGGTCTTTTTCTGTCCCCTTATAGTATATGTTCATATGTTGTATATGAATGAGGTTATTTTGTAATATGTAAATATGCCACAACTTCTCGGTATATTCATTCATATTTGGATATTTATGATTTTTTTTCTTGGCCCTCATACTAGGCACATATATACAAGACATATATTCTTTCTAAAAAAAATTGGGGCCACAACTGGGAATTACCATGTCTCTCCACTCAACAGAGCTCTGACCATATGAAATGCCAGGGATTGAACCTATGTCAGAAATATGAAAGTCAAGCACGTCATCTACTGTACTATCTCTCAAGCCCCATCCTTTTGAATCAATGTATTTATTTTTTGGCATTAGGAGGTGATGACAAGAGGTGGTATTGCTGGATTGTAGGGGAGCCCTCTTTTTAGGTTTTTTTTTTTCTTTTTGGGTCACACCCAGTGATACTCAGGGGTTGCTCCTGGCTCTGCACTCAGGAATTACTCCTGGTGGTGCTTGGGGGACCATATGGGATGCCGGGATCGAACCCAAGCTGGCATGGGCCGGCCGCGTGCAAGGCAAACGCCCTTCATGCTGGGCTATCGCTCCGCCCCCTTTTTACTTTTTTTTAAAGAAGAAAATTATATTATTTTCCACAGTAACATTCCCACAAACAGTGGATGAGAATTCTTCTCTTGCCACATTCTTATCAGTTTTGTGTATCTAGATTTTTTTTTATCTATGCCACTCTTTTGGTATGAAATCTCTTCTTTTTGATTTATGTTTATCTAATAACAAGTGACAATGAACACATTTTTATATGTCATATAGTTTTGTCTTCTTTGTGGAGCTGCCTGCTTATTTCTTCTCCCATATTTCGATGAGGATATTAGATTTTGTTGTTGATCTTTGCAGGTGCTTTATACATTTTGGATAGCAGTCATTTTTTCTGAGGTATTTTGGAAAATATTTTTTTTTGCATTAAATAAGGTGTCCTTTAGTAAGGTTTTTTTGAGACCACTACCAGCAGTGCTCAGGAATTATTTCTTCCTGGGTCTGTACTTCTGGATGAATTCTGGCAGGACTCTGGGAACCATGTGGATGCTAGGAAGTAAACGTAGGCCAGGCCCTTGCAAACCCTACACACTGTTTCATTACTCCAACCCCCATAAGGTTTCCTCTTATCTTGAGTCTATTTTGCAAGACAAAAAATTTTTAATAGGATGTAGTTTCAATTATTATTATATTATTATATTTTTGCCTTTAAGATATGCTTGCTGAAGATTTCTGCCTATGTTCTCCTCAATCATTTTGTGGATTTTGATCTTCTATCAACGACTTTAGGCCGCTTTGAGTTGTCTTTCATGAGTGGTGCGAAACACAGTCCCAGATTCATTTTTTCACATGTATTTTTTCATTTTTCCAGATTCAATTTTTTGACAGATTTTCTTTGCTCCTCTTCATGTATTTGTCAAAAAGTAAATTAATACACATCTAAATGTTTGTATGCACTTTATTAATTTTTCATATTGAATGTTGTGGCAACAACTTTCAAAGATGTGCTGAGTAAGAGTGGTAAAATTGTGCATCCTTGTTACTGATCACAGTGGAATGGCTTTCAGTTTTACACTACTAAGTATATAATGCTTGTAAGGTGGCTGGAGCAATAGTACAGTGTGGGGGCCGGAGCGATAGCCCAGCGGGTAGGGCGTTTGCCTTTCATGCGGCCGGCTCATGCCGGCCAGGGTTCGATCCCCAGCATCCCATATGGTCCCCGAGCACCGCCAGGAGTAATTCCTGAGTGCAGAGCCAGGAGAAACCCCTGAGCATTGCCGGGTGTGACCCCAAAAGCAAAAAAAAAATAGTACAGTGTGTAGGGCATTTGTCTTGCACACAATCCATCAGGGTCCCATCCCTGGCATCCCATATGGTCCTCCAAGCACTGCCAGGAGTAATTCCTGAGTAAGAGCCAGAAGTAACCTCTGAATATATGTTGGTGTGACAGAAAAAAAGCAAAAAAATAGTTTTAAAATAATACTTGTAGCTTTATTGTAGATGTCTATTATTATCTTGACAAATTTTGAGGGCTTCATCATGAATGGAGTAGTATCTATTCAGAGGTCTTCTGCATCAACTGATATAATAACAGAATATCTTTATATCTTTTATTGATTTAACATATTACACTAACTGATTTGGTATAACTGAACCATTCTTTCATCCCTGTGATGAAACCCACTTGATCATAGTGTATAATCTTTGTGATGATAAGATTTGTTTGCTAATATTTTGTTGAAGATCTTTGAATCGATTCTTTGTGAGAGACATTGATCACTTCACTTGATCACTTGACATCCTGTTATTTTTTGATTTGCTCGAGGTGGTGCCAGTGATGTTTCCATTTGACACTATCACATGCCAATGTAGCCCAATGGCATTTGCTTGTCCAGGAATATGAAGAGCCTCAAACTGTTTGTTCAGTATCTTGACTAAGTCTGACCAGCTTGTAGATAGGAAATCAAGTGATCTTTTGACGTCCGTGGAATCCAATGGGTAACGGCTCTAGTCCAGCAGTCGTGTCTAAATTACATTACATGCCCAGCCCATCTGATTTTCAATGACTTGGACACAGAGACAGTGTCCCTGACTCTAGATCATCAACGGAGGTCGGAACTCCAGATTCCTTCTCTCGCTTGAGTGAGGCGTGATATTCCAAGCATAGCTCCTTCCGATTACTCTTTGGGAGACCGGATAGCATTCTCATCCTGCTTTTTAGGGCCCAGGTCTCTGAGGCCTATGTTAATGCAGGGAGAATGGTGGAGTAAAAAGATGTGCCAGGGGCCATAGATTCTTTGTCCTTTTAGCTATTTCTTCAATGCTTTTGAAGGCGTTCCGTACTGCTCTCTTCCCCCTGCCCAACTCAGGTTTTAGGTCATTCATCATGTTGACTTCTCGACCTAGGTACACATAACTGCTGCATTCAGAGATGTTTGTTCCATTAAGAGTGAATGGGGCCTCTGGAACTAGTTCATTTTTAATGAAAATTGTTTTGTTGAGATTCAGTTGTAGACCTATCTTTTCACAGTCTTGGTCGAAATCAGTCAGCATTTGTGCCACTTGGCTAATGTTTGGTGTTATTAGAAAGATTTCATCAGAGAAGCAGAGGTGGTGTAGTTGCCTACTGTCTGTCTTCACTCCCATTCCTTTGTTGTTGTTGTTGTTGTTATTGCTTTGTATAGACCACTACTGACACAATCTGCACCATAGCTTTTGTTCTTAGGGAAAGTTTTATTAGCTGTTTCCAATTTACTCATTATTGGACTTTTCAGGTGTCCCACTTCTTTTGGGAGTTTATATGACTCTAAAATCTCATCCACATTTTTTTAATTCTCCAACTTGGCAACACATATATGTAATTTATATAATATATATGTATATATACATATATATATACACACATACATATATATGAATCACTATACTGGATATATATATATGGCCCTATTATTTATATATATATATATATATATATATATATATATATATATATATATATATATATATATAGGAAGGGAAGGCGGTTTTCTAGCCCTGGCCTGCCACCCCAGCAGAGCCTCGCAAGAAGTCAGAGGGACCCCCACACCATGAGGGCTACCATTTTCCATATCCGGATTCCCCACTCATCAGAGATCTACCCAGCAGAAGAGCTGACACAAGCCCAGTTTATGCAGCCTCTTTCATCAATAAATGCATGTAGAGGCAACTACCAGAGTAGAGGCAACTACCAGAGTATCCCACCCACATGGCAGACCCTGGCAATTTACCCATGACATATTTGATATGCCAAATACCAGTAACAATTAAAGGCTTCATTCCCATGACCTGATGGAATGGTTTGAGGCTCTTTATATTCCTGGTTGAGTTGATGCCCTTGGCTATACTAGCATGTGACAGGATGTATGGAGATGTTACTGGTGCCTGCCTGAGCAAATCCATGATCAACAGGAAGACAAGCGATACAAGTCATACAATATATTATACATCATTAACCCTAAGATATTGATGTAATTTCTCCCCTTTTATTTCTGATTCTTTTCTGTTTTTTTTTTTAATTTAAAAAAGTTCTTTGTTCTATGTGAGTTTAGCTAGGGATTTGTCAGTATTATCATTTCTTCCAAATAAACTCAGCTCCTTGATTCTTAGACCATTTGTACTGTTTTGTTTTCTCCAGGATTCTAATATGATTGATTTTCTGCTCTACATTTTATACTAACTTACCTCCTATCATTTTTTGATTCATTTGTTGTTCTTTTTCTAGTTTATCAAACTGTGAAGTTAGGTTATTGATTTGTGCTTTTATTTTTATCCTGTTGTGAGCCTACATAGCTATAAACTAAGTGATGTTTATGCTCTATCCCATGGGTTCTGATAAGATTTTTCTTCATTATTATTTGCTTTGAGTAATCTTTTTTATTGCTTCTGTTTTCTCTTTGATACAGTGCTATTTAACTAAATGCTGTACAATTTTCAGTTGTTGAATATTTCCCAATCTTCTCTCTATGAAATTGCTAACTTTGTGGCTGAACCGCCAGAGAATATATTTGGTATGATTTTTATTTTTTGAGGTTATATATAGTCTATGTGCCAACATATTATTTATCTTTGAGAATATTCTTAATACAATAAAAAATGATGCGCATTCATATTTTAGTGGTGGATGATATCATGTCTATTATACACATTTCACCCAATCCTCATTTAGGGCTTTTATTTCTCACTAATTGTTTTGTCTGGTTGATCTGTTCAGTAATGAGATTAGGATATAAAGTTTTCAACTATTATTATGTTCCCATCACTCTACCATTGCTCTATCTCTTCGGGTATACTAGCAGTTGCTTTATAAACTTTGCCAAACCTTTATTAGGTGTGTGTATATATTATTAATATTAGATATTTTGATTGCTCCTTTTCCCAATATATAATATGTGTTACTATATTTATAGTTTCTTTAGCCTGAATTTAGTCTAATTCTAATATAGCCATGCCTACATCTTTAGTCTGCTGTTAGCATGTATGACTATTTTCCAGCATTTTACTCTGTGCGACATGGTACCTTAGCATTGAACAGTGTGACCTTGGAGGCTCTAACAACATTGCAGTGATCACGAACACAGTATCACCAACACAGTAGTGCTTGAACATTAACCCATTCTCTGAGTGGTTAGGCATATATATATGTCCATATATATTAGGCATATAATATATATGTATATTCAGGTATCTTGCCTCTAGGAGAGATAATTTTCAGTCAGTTGTTCTATGGTTATATGAATTAAGTTCTTCAGTGGATTGAGCTTCTTTAATTCACAGAAAGTATTTGATATACTCTAAGTCTTCCTTTCAATATCATGCATTTCCAGAAATATTCCAACTATCTGCTTGAAAATATCATGGGATATACTTCTGGGTAAACCAAAAATGAAATAAAACTTGAATCTGGTGACAATATAATTCACTAAAATAATAATTTTATTATTTCCTGCATGATTTTTCTGCTTTAATTTTATGCATTGATTATGTGGTCAATTTTTTTTTAGCAAACGTTGCCTATGACAGCATTGCACACACCAGGTGTAATTAAATTTAGTTTAGCAATTAAATTTTGGTCAGCTTTCTCTAGAAAGGAGGATTTATATAACTTAATTTCACCCACTATTATAAAAATGGAATAAAATGAAACGGTATATATTTATATGTCCACACATACATGTTTATATCTATGTGCATGCTTATATTTACATATATATGTAAATTTCCATATGTGAGTTGAATAGAGTTTTAAGAGTCCATGAAGGCATCACAGTGCCCAACATTTAGCCTGGAACATAACAAAATAAGATTTTTGCATGAATGTTTTAAGAAATCTAAACAGTCATAAAACCGCTTCTTAAAAAGGAGAGCTTTGAATAACTTGACTCTGTGTTGGCCTTTTTGTTCCCTTTAAGACAATCTATTACTTATAAGTATCAGTGACTATCCTGCTTGAGAAACTTCAGGTCTCTAAAAGAATTAAAGCTAGTATTTGAATACTAGCACAGGGATCTAAGGTAAGTGATTATCAGATTAAAGGGAATTCTGATTTATATCACCTTTAAGGCACCATGATCTTACAGAGATACAAGTAGAGCCCATGCTGTTTCCTGCAGTGCACTAGAAGTTAGTGTAGCTAAAAGGTTACTGCCATTCATTTAAACAAAATGGTCATTTTATGTACCTTCACTGTCAGACAAGATGCAGTTCAGCAATGCTTTTTGAAATATTATAAAGGGCATGAGTGATGGGGTGGGGGAATGAAGCAAGGAGAAATAAAAAGCTATTTCATCTATTGATAGCCAACCCAGAGAAAAGCTATTTTCTTTCTAGCATACTATCAAGCGACTTTTCAAATGACCCCAGCACTTTCTCCTCAAAGAAAATCTTTCTAGGTGGGCAATTCAAACATTTATTGTTGTCTCAATAGGGAACTAAAATAAAAGAGAAATATTAGGGCTTTTATGCTCTATGCTGTTTCGCTATATTCAGTACAAAGTGAGGCAGAATTCTTATATTTATCATATGCCTATATTCTCTATTTGGAAAACTAAATTTATTTTCAGTAACATAAGAAAACAGATACTGTGTAAATAGCATCTTTCAAGTGTAACTTGAAGATTTAAATTGATCTTCAACTTTAATAATGTTTGTTATAATCATAAAATATATATGCTGACTAAAATACACATTCATTTATATTTAGAGCAAGAAAGAGAAGTTTAACAATTAATATGTACAAATTGAGTGTGCCTTAAAATTCCAATATTATACTTGTAGAATAATTTGTATTCACTTAAGTCAATAGAAACTTTCATTGCAATTCCCATTTTATTTCATTTGTTTATTTATTTATTTATTTTGCTTTTTGCATCACACCCAGGGATGCTCAGGGGTTACTCCTGGCTCTTTGCTCAGGAATTACTCCCAGCAGTGCTCTGGGGACCATATAGGATGCCGGGGATCAAACCGGGTCTGCCGCATGCAAGGCAAATGCCCTCCCGCTGTGCTATCATTCTGGCCCTGCAATTCCCATTTTAAATATGCAAATATGAAAGCTTATAGTGAGAATAAATTTCCCAATGCAAAAGAGCAAACCAAACTAGAGAATAAGATGACTATTTTATCACAAATAAAAGAAAAAAGGGTTAAATGATTTAACTTTATGCAAATAGTGATGTAATTATAAAATGTAATTTTGAGTTTGTTAAAAGACATTAAAAACAAAAACTTAAAATATGAGAAAATTTTAATTGTAATACAGAAAATTACTTCAGGTCATTTACTCTGGAGAAAGGAAATATATTCAGAAACATATGAGAGTGTGTCATTATCTGGAAAGTCATGAAGTAAAATTTGTCTAAATAATGTCTTCTGTAACGACATCTAATTGGAAGCATTATGGGGTGAGTAGAACAAGGTGATTTAAAAACTCTTGAAAAAAATGACATCTTGTTTATAATAAAATATTTTATTTGTTTCGTTTGAAACATAAGAAACTTTAACCTTAATGTATTAGATATTTTTTATCACAAATTTAGACAATAGCTAAACAAAGTGTCTTATATTTCTTTCAGTTTTTGCCATCAATAAGTAGGTATTTATAAATACAGTAAAATCTAGAAATTGGTGTTTGAAGTAAAATTGAATAGATATATTTTCTCTTAGGAAATAAAAGTTGAACATTTCAGACCCTTTCACTTTGGATCTAGTTCTGAATGAAAATCAACTTGGCTAATGATGCTGCAGCCTCGCCTGTTTGATTTTCTATTTTCTGTCAGAAAGGTGCGTGTGGTGGAAGTTTCTGCAGCCTGAGAAATCTGGAGAGAATTAAATCTAGTTTATAAGGATCAAAACGTGATCATTTATAATAATATAAAGTTCAGAGCACTCACTATTAACATTACTAAATGAACTAAAACATTAATAATTAAAAGAATTAATATTAATTACTAAGAAAAATTCTAGAAAAATGTAAAGAGTAGAAAACCTTAGAAGTCATAAGTTCAATAAAAAATTATGAAAAAATGAACAATAAGGGGCCGGAGGCGATAGCCCAGCGGGTAGGGCGTTTGCCTTTGCACGCGGCCAGCCTGTGCTGGCCGGGGTTGATCTCCGGCATCCCGGCATCACATATGGTCCCTCGAGCACCGCCAGAAGTAATTCCTGAGTGCTGAGCCAAGAGTAACCCCTGAGCATCGCCTGGTGTGACCCAAAAAAGCAAAAAAAAAAAAAAAGAACAATAAAAAAAACCTGGATATTTGGGGATGGAGCAATAGCAGAGCGGGTATGGCGTTTGCCTCAGCATCCCATATGGGCCCCCTGAGCTCTGCCAGGAGTAATTGCTGAGCAAAGAGCCAGGAGTAATCCCTGAGTGTCACCAAAATAAATAAATAAATAAATAAATAAATAAATAAATAAATAAATAAATAAATAAATAAAACTAGGAGGAAAGATAAACATATAGGACTACATTAAACTAAAAAGCTTCTGCACCTCAAAAGAAACAGTGACCAAGACACAAAGACAGTCCACAGAATGGGAAAGAATATTCACTCAATACCCATCTGACAAGGGGTTAATATCCAGGATCTATCAGGCACTGGTAGAACTTTACAAGAAGAAAGCAATCAACCCCATTAAGAAAGGGGGAGAAGAAATGAACAGAAACTTCAACAAGGAAGAAATTCAAATGGCCAAAAGACATATGAAAAATTGCTCATCGTCATTAATCATTAGAGAGAGGCAAATCAAAACAACAATGAAATATTATTTTACACCACAGAGACTGGCACATATCCAAAAGAGCAACAACAACAAGTGCTGGCGTGGATGCAGGAAAGGAGACACTCATCCATTGTTGGTGGGAATGTCGACTGGTACAGCCTTTCTGGTAAACAATATGGACATTCCTCCAAAAAATGAACAATAAAAAATCAAGGCCCTGCCCTTTCCTCCACCTCCATGCAAGTTGCCCAGGAAGAGAGAGACCCACCCAAGCCAGACTCAGCTAATTTGCAACCCTGGAAGAGATCCAGACCCATCCACATCAGACCCACAGCTGTGCTGCTCGGCCGGCCCCATGTAAGCAACCCATGGAGCTGACCTCCGGGTGAGGGGCTCAGTCAGCCCCTAGCAGAGTCCAACATTTCTCCAAGGGTTTGCTCTCATGGGCGGGGGAGAGACCATGCTGGCCAGACTCTTTTGCCCTGGACTCTTGCTGCCAGTTGCCCCGGAAGAGAGATACCTACCCACGCCAGACCCACAGGTCCCTTGGTGCGAGGCTGCTGTTTTGCTGCCGCTGAACATTTTTAGAGGATTCTTATTTTAGCATAAGGTTCTTCCCAAGTTTTTTCACATGTATACATGATAAACAGTTCTAGACATGTTTTAACTGATACCAGTGAGCCTAGCTTGAAGCCAGAGCAGACCACAATCATTTAGTCAGTAATTCTCAACATCCAGACTCCATAGTTCCTCAGAGCTCCATCCAAGAGAATACCTGATCTTCCCCCTTTAAGTTTCATCAGTAGATACTCAAGTTGAGAGCCTTCTACTGAGACTATACCACCTATACAGTAAAGCCTGGCAAGCTACCCGTGTTTTATTTACTTGTTATGCCAAAAACTAGTAACAATTATGGACCTCAGTTCCATGACCTGAAGAATGGTTTTGGGCTCCTCCTGTCCCTGGAGCAAGTAGATGCCCTTGAGTTACACTTGCTTGTGACAGGATTAATGGAGATATTACTAGTGCCCACTCGAGCAAGTCGATGAACAATGTGAAGACAGTGATACAGTGATACAGTGATACATTCCTCCAAAGACTAGAAATTGAACTTTTATTTGACCCAGCCATACCACTCCTGGGAATATACCCTAGGAAGCCAAAAATACGCAGCAGAAACACCATCCCTACTTTTATGTTCATAGCAGCATTATTCACAATAGCCAGAATCTGGAAACAACCAGAGTTCCCGAGAATCAATGACTGGATAAAGAAGTTTTGGTACATGTACTCAGTGGAATACTATGCAGCTGTTAGGAAACATGAAGTTATGAAATTTGCCTATAAACATATGGATGTGGAGATCATGTTGAATGAAATTAACCAGAAGGAAAAAGACAGATATAGAATGATTGCATTTATTTGCATGGCATACATATATATGTACATATTATGATACCAATATCCAAGGTCAGGTGAAGCATGGATCAGGAGGTCTTGTCAAAGGTGGAAATTATCACAAACGTGTGGGAAGCTAGGTAAGACAGAGAATGGAAGTGTGCCAATAATTGTCAAAAGTGCAAATACCAGCCTAGAACTGAGCATTAAATACAGGCAAAAAGATACACATGACAACTTTTTAATGTGTGTATTGTAATCCACAATGTGGAAGGGAAGGAAAAGAAAGAAGAAAGAGAGAGAGAGAGAGAGAGAGAGAGAGAGAGAAATAAAGAACTTGCCATAGAGGCAGGCTAGGAGGGGAGGGGTGGATCCGGGGACAGTGGTGGTGGGAAATGGACACTGGTAGAGGAATAGGTGCTGGAACACTGTATGACCGAAACCCAAATATGAGCATCTTATGAACATCTTTTTAATTGTTTATCTCAGGGTGGTATAATAAAATATTAAAAAAAAACTGGATAAACATTTCAAAGTTAATTCCAAAGAGTTTAGCTTTTTGTAGCTTGTTGACAAAGGAATACTATGGTCAAAATCAGCTCCTTTCACAAATAAAACATATTTATTGACTTTCAATACTAAAAAAAATTCTGGAGTACAGCATTGGGGAGTATAGTATTTATTGGTGGCTTGAATGAAAGTCTGGTGGGTAGGGCATTTGTCTTGCATATGGCCAACCTGACTTCATTTCCCAGCATCCTATCTTGACCTTAAACACTATAAACATAAAGTACCTCTATCAATTTTCAAAGTCTAAGTAAGGTGTTTTTCTTTATTTGTGGAAGTAGGATTGGAGGTTGTTTACACACTAGACGGTGTAGAGAACTCCCAATTCAGTGCTTGGTGGTCACTCAGTGGTACACAGGACAGCATGCAGTGTTGGGGATAGACCTGAGTCATAAACATTACCAATTTGAGTTAACCTCCTGGTGCCTAAGTAAAATGTTTTCATTCTGGCTTGTCAATTCATTTGTTTGGGAAGGGTCCCAAGGCTGCTCAGGTGAATCACCTGTGAATCTAACCCTAAGAGATGATTCAACACAGGGTCTGAGGATGTGGTGCTGCTCAGACTCTGCAAGGAGGTTCAATTGGCCACCATCAGTGCTGTGGAACTGTACCTCTATATTCTGGAATACGTAGGAGACCATATGATATCAGGAATTGAACCCAGGTCAGCTCATAGTATGGTCCTTCAAAGTAGAGCGGTCTCACAGTTCTACATTTATAAATTTTAAGTAATATTCATATTTGTAGTTATATCAATTTATATTGCCATTTGAGTTTGAATGTCCTGTTGGCTAGGGCTTCGATGACCACATAAGTCTCCAGAGAAATCATGAGCTCTATTACAGATTCACAACCAGGATTTCACCATTCTACAAAGAAGTGATCATCGATGTCAATAGAGGGGATCGGCAGGGTGATACCATTTCACCAAAACACTTCAGGTCACCCTCAAGAACGTCATACTACAATTAGAATGGGAAGGAATGGGAGTGAAGAGAGATGGTCTGCAACTACACCACCTCTGCTTCACAGATTACATCATTCTAATAACACCAAACATTAGCAAAGCGGCACAAATCCTGGCTGACTTTGACCAAGAATGTGGAAAGATAGGTCTACAGCTGAATCTCAGCAAAATTATGTTCATGAGAAATGAACTAGTTCCAGAGGCCCCATTCACTCTCAATGGAACAAACATCTCTGAATGCAGCAGTTATGAGTACCTAGGTCGAGAAGTCAACATGATGAACGACCTAAAACCTGAGCTGTGCATGAGGAAGAGAGTGCATGGAATGCCTTCAAAAGCATAAAATAAATAGCTATAAAGACAAAGAATCTCTGGCTCTGGGCAAATCTCTTCAACTCCACCATTCTCCCTGCACTAACATATGTCTCAGAAACCTGGGCCCTATGAAAGCAGGACTTGCTTGAGCGGGCGCCAGTTACATTTCCATTGGACCCTATCACGTGCCAATGTAGCCCAATGGCATCTGGTTGATTCAGGAATATGAAGAGCCTCAAACCGTTCCTTCAGGATCTTGACAAAGAAATTTGATCATCTTGTAGGTGGGCGGCCACGTGATCTTTTGACATCCCGTGGGATCCAGTCGGTAATGTCTCTAGTCCAGTGGTCATCTCCAAATCGCATTACATGTCCAGCTCATCTGATTTTCGATGCCTTGGCAAACGAGGCAACGTCCCTGATTCTGGAACAGCAACAGAGGTTGGAGCTCAGGATTCCTTCTCTCATTTGAGTGAGGCGTGATATTCCAAGCATAGCTCTTTCGATTCCACTCTGGGAGACCCGAATAGCATTCTCAACCTGCTTTCTTAGGGCCCAGGTTTCTGAGGCATATTAACATATGCAGGGAGAATCGTGGAGTTGAATAGATGTGCCCAGAGCCGGAGGTTCTTTGTCCTTTTAGCTATTTCTTCAATGCCTTTGAAGGCATTCCATACCACTCTCTTCCTCCTGCGAGGAAGAGATATAATTCATAACCTTATATATAAAATTTTTCTATTTTTTCCTTAATTTTTTATTATATCACCATGTGAGATACAATTGCAAGGATGTTCATAATTGGGTCTCTGTCACTCAGTGTACCAGCACCCATCCCTCCACCAGTGCCCCATTCCCACCATCAATGTCCAAACACTCCCTCCCATCCAACCCCAGCCTGCACCTTTTCGTTTCTCTTTCTCTCTGTGTCTCTGTCTCTGTATTTCTCTCTCTTAAACTTTGTGGCTTGCTCTAGAAATTTTAATGATTTATGATGTCTCAATGTGTATATTCAATTATCTATTTTGGTTAAATTTTGCATATGCTATTAAATCTTTTAGTTACTTTTAAAAATGTGGCCGGATTGATAGCCCAGCGGGTAGGGCATTTGCCTTGCATGCGGCCGGCCCATGCCAGCCAGGGTTTGATCCCCGGCATCCCATATGGTCCCCGAGCACTGCCAGGAGTAATTCCTGAGTGCAGAGCCAGGAGAAACCCCTGCGCATTGCCGGGTGTGACCCAAAAAGCAAATAATAATAATAATAAAATAAAAATTTAAAAAATGAGGTTGTCCAGTTTTCATTTAAATATTAGTGAAAGTTTTTAATTTTCTAAATTTGTATAGCTTTCCTTTCTGAAAATGTGGATAAGCTTCTGAACTCATGCTACTAATCTCAAGAGCTTTAGACTAACTTGATACAGACATTTGAATTGATCAGAACCCTTCCTGTAACAAGATGGCACAAGTTCATGAGACTATATTGTAGATTTAGTTCCTGTTTTTTTACATCATCTACCCTGTCATTTTGTGTGGACTGACCTTGTAGCTCCTGGATATATTAAGACTAGATTAAAAAAGGAGGGAATGATATAGCCATTAATTCACATAACCACTGCTTCTATACCTCACACTCACTATGGGGAGGAAACCATTGTCACTAATTGGGCACTGTAAATCTTACATGGATACATTGTACAGACTTCATAGAAATGATATATGCAGTAGAAGCTTGAAATTATTAAGATAAATTATTAACAGATATTATCATAAATTATCCTCAGTTTAAAGAAGCATATGTGTCTAAAATGACAATCATGGTTACTAAGCATGTATATATAGGCTTTTGGGTCACACATGGAAATGTACAGGGTTAATCTTGACTGTGCATTCCGGAATTACTTCCTCATGGTGCTCAGGGGGTCATGCAGAATGCTGGGGATTGAACCCAGGTCAGTCATGTGCAAGGCAAATGCCCCATCCACTCTACTCTCACTCCAGTCCCTATAATAAATGTTTTTAGGTTTTAGTGCCCCACTCACAATGTTCAGGTGTTCCTGACTCTGCACTAGGGAATTGCACCTAGAGTTGATTTGGAGGCATATGGGATTTCAAAGATTGAACCCGAGTTTGCAATGCAAAGCAAATACACTACTCTGTATAGTCCTTCTGACTCCTATTTTAAAATTTGTCTCTCTAGGGACTGTGATTTACAATACTGTTCATAATAAAATTTCACGCATGCAATGTTTCAATGTCACAAACCCACGAGTGTCAACATCCTTCCACCAACTCAAGGTTACCTCCCACTCAACAACTAATCCTACCCCCTTGGAAATCTTTGTTAACTCCTCTTCTCTCAAGGATTTTTATCACTAGCCATGTATTATCCCATTTATAATGTTTCCTTCAATTCAACAGATGTGAGAGATTTCTATATTGCACATTTCCTTGTGATTAACTTCACTCAGCATGTTGTCTCACTAAAAATGCTTTGTGCTTCAGGTAAAATGCCATTAAAGAGAGTTTCCAAGGACCTTTAGAACTTCACTCTGAAAAGTACTTAGTTATTTACTGACTAATCAAGACTCATATTGAAAACAAGTCAAATTTTGATCTACATACTCATGAGTGACCTTCATAAATCAAAATCAAATTGATCTAAAGTTTCTAAGGGGAACCATATTACACACTTACATACACACACGCACAAACACACATCATATATATACCAGTTCAGCTTTAAGTGAATTCCTCATATGCCCATGTATGTCAATGCACTTGCAATGAGATATTTAAACAATGGTCAGAAAATTCCTAAAGAGGTACAATTAACAATCCTCAAATTATTCATTAAATAACTAACTGACTGTAAGATAGAATAAATAACAGCTTTGGATTTACAGGGTATGTATAACAGTGGCGTATGTGGACATATATTTTTTACTTTTTTATAGAGGTTTTTATTTTGTGAAATGTGATTTATTTTGTATTTTCCACATTTAAGCTATTACTAAAGCTAAGTTAATTTGTTTAATATATTATTGGATGGAATCATTTGAGTATAAAATTTAATAATTTTTTCATGAACACATGCATGCTTTAATAACTTCTACCTATAATTCAATGTTTTGGTTAGATACACATTCAAAAACAATTATTCTGTCACCACCAAAATATGGTTTGATTTGTTGGTGATGCCGCCGGGGTACCCGACAGTGTCAGGACAGAAGTTCTCTTCTACCTCCGAGAATGCTGGGGAACGGATGAAAACTCACAAGTCCAGCACAGTTCCAAAAAGTCTTTTAATAGTACAAAACCTCTTCCACAGCACTCCAGTATAATGAACAAACTGTAGCTCTGGTCCGAACTTAGACCATACAAAAGAGCCTAAGTCTCCCACCAAAGAGAGAGGATCTCACCCAAGATGAGTCCTACCCAGAAGAAGGAGCAAAAGGCCAAAGAGCAAAAAAAGCTAAAAGCCAAAAGCTAAAAGCCAAAAGCAAAAGGCTAAGGAGCCAAAAGCCACAGGAGCCAAAAGCTGAAAGCTGAGGAGCCAAAAGCCAAAGGGCCCTCAAGTCAGTCCCCTTATATACACCAAAGTAATCCAGGGAGGGTCGTATCAAAAAAAGAACCCTAAACAGAGTGTAGAAGAACAGTGCCACCCCCTATTGCAGGTATAAACAAAGGTTATGCCAAGTACTAGTCCTGAGATTATCTCTCATGTAAAACACTGGAGAGAGAGAGAGGGCTGATATAAAGTAATACATCTTAACTTCATGAGCTTCATGTAATCTAGATGGTACCCACAGGTCCTTCTTATTATTATCTGCACCAGGGTGACTCTGAGTATCTTGTTCTCATATACTGAAAGGGTCACACTCGCCTGCTTAGAGCAAACCAGTATGATCCTTCCTATAGTCTTCCTATAGTCTCAACGTAGCCAGGGTGGTAGTCTCCTGGTAAATTCTAACTGTCCCACGTTGGGTGCAGTGGGTATAAAGAGGAGCTGTGCCCAATCTAGAAAACATAAAAGTCTTAGTAGATGTATAAGTCAGAAGTTATTCAATCAAGGTGACTTCTGTAACTGCCACACCCTCTAGCAGTGTTTACATAGAAGAGAGGTCTCATTAGAATGAACCTTGACTTAAATAGATTAAGCTGGGATTGGGCAAAACAACAAAGCTCCCAGATTAGCTAAATCTGTCATCCAACATTGATTAATAGGCAATTATATTTTATATATAACTCAAACATCTCAAGTTTAAATATATAACTGTTATCTTAAATTTTGAAAGCTATGCAATTTTTTAGTGCTTAGGGAAGAAATATTTGACATGGTAACTTGACTCACAGATAGAGTCACACACTAAACACATACAAAACATTCAACTTTATATTATCCTTCCTATTTTTGTTTTATTTTTTAAAATTCAATGTATAAATATAATAAAGTAGAATGCAATGGAAAATCGGTTTATCATTTAGATTTATAAAATTCCCACCTTCTGTCAAATGTTCTCTTTAGTTACTTTTGCATTCTCTCATTTATAGCATACATATTTTATAGATAGGCACAACATACAAACACTTACAATACATTTTACTATTTAAAAGAAAATTAAAAGTACAATCACAAATTCAAACATAGCTGTCTATATATGCCTATAACTACAAAGATACAATTATTCATCCATAAACTAAATTATAGTCATATGGCATAATTAAATGATCATATTACATTATTAAATATATACTGTTGCATTACATTATAACTTTTCAAATATGTGTTATTGTAGGTTAAGTTCATAATATAATAATCTAATTAAACATCACTCATTATCATGTCTTCAAAACAAATAATGTAACTAGATCCTCTTAAAGGGAAGAGAAGTCTCAACAAAACAAATCATTTTACCTCATAAATTATGAATGAGCTTTTTGGAGGTTAAGAAGGTTTTTTAGATGTAAATTAATAAACTATTTGAGATATACTCATTTTAAATTCCAAATGGGTCTAAAATCTTAGTGCATTAGCTAAGATTTGGAAACAGCCCTAAAATCTTGCAATAAGTCCATGCATAAGGAAGTTTTAGTATATATACAGAATGAAATAGCATGCAGACACAAGAAACAATAAAGTTGTTTGCATTAACT
Source organism: Cryptotis parvus (assembly GCA_021461705.1). Classification (NCBI taxonomy): domain Eukaryota; kingdom Metazoa; phylum Chordata; class Mammalia; order Eulipotyphla; family Soricidae; genus Cryptotis; species Cryptotis parvus. Next base: position 57,298 of record JAJIBD010005724.1, read on the forward strand.
TGAGTGGAATTGGCGGTACTATGTTGAATGAATAAGAGCCAGTAGGACAATTCAAACCTGGGAATCTAACTTACAAGCAAAACATGAGCTCAGTACTTTAATCTAACTACCTATCTCCTAAAGTATGGATTTTATGTATATCATGCAGTAGTAGCACATTGTTGTGCATGCTGGGTGATAGAATGTGTTTTACAGGTTTTCCACTTTTATTTCGATGGATACAAATGTAATGCACCAGCTATTCTGAGACTTTCCCCTCACTGCTCTTGTCCAGCGTAATAGCTCTATATTGATATATGTGATTTCACAAGAGCATTTAAGGTCAAGAAATGAGGATCAATTACTTATATATTTGACAAAACAGAATGGATTTAGATTGATGCAATAAAATGGTTTTAACTAAATATGATAGAAATAGCTTGAAAAGTAGTTCTTTAAAATATGATGTAACTTCAGAAATCACTTAGTTTAATTATAAATGATGGTAATGGTTATTGCATTTGCAAATATACCAAGTTAGTGATCATTTAAATATGATTCATGGGTGTCAGAATAATAATACAGTTGATAGTGGCTTGGCTTTCACTCATCTAACGCATACTCAATCCTTAACATCTCATATGTTACTCCAAATACTGCCAATAGTTATTGCTCTGAGCAGTGTTGTATGTGCTCCCCACCAAAAATCACATTAACAGACAAAAACACAAATTAACACAAAAACATTAACAGGCCTTCACTCTTAATTAATTTGATTTCATATAACTAACAAGTGGTATTCAGTCAGAAGTATTAAGATATGTGTATATTTAGATTGAATTATTTGCTTTCAGTATCTGGTGAGAATTTTAGATACAAATCAATCATGAATCACTCCAAAGATACTGCATTAAATACTTGAAGTGTTATTTGCTACGTGAAATTAGTTTCCTACAGATACTACATGGGTTGAGGCATTTGACCTTTGTTCTACTAACCAACGCAATGTTTGACACTGTCTATCCCCCCACATTATTTATAGGAGTTACCTCTGAGCAAAAACCCAAGAGTAAAAACTGAGCACCACCAGGGTGACCCACAACTAACCCTCATTACAAAAAACAAAATAAAAACATGTGAATAATATCCAAAGACAAGAGAAACAAGTGCCAGAAGACCATCCATGGTAGGATGTCACAAAGTAGAAAGGGGAGCACAGTTAAGACAGAGAAGGGAGCACTATGACAATTATAGTTGGAAATGATTGCATTGGACACAAGTTGAGTGATAAAAGGAGGTAATGTGATATGCAAAATACCCTTTCAGTAACACAGTGCTTATAAGGAAATTAAGAGAGAGATGTAAGTATGCATATATTTATATATAGAAAGGGAAAGATTGTCTGCCATAGAGACAGCTGTAGGGATAGAGTAGAGGGAGGAGGACAGAAGGGAAACTGGGAACTTTGATTGTGGGAAATGTGTACTGGTGAAGGAGTGGTAGTTGGAACATTGTATGACTGAATCTGGATCATGAACAACTTAATAACTATATATCACAGCAATTCAATGGAAAAAAGAAGAAAGAAAAATAAGTAACTAAGTCAACACAGTGACATTTGAATTTGGGAGATAAAAATGTAGATGATAAAAAATATGCACACATCATAGGGATAAACATCACAATATGACTTCATTTGAAGTATATTAATTCATTCAAATTAAAATCCAAAATAGTCTCAAAATACTGTTTTATTTTATTTCAATAATTACAAAAAAATTAAAATCATAATTACAGAAAAAAGAGATAGGACATTATTAATTATGTATGTTTACTTCAGAAAACTTATTTTTATTCATATTACTAATTTCAACATACATAATGGAAGTTATTAGTTCCATTCTAATATAGAATCAAGATTTTAATTCTAATAATGATCACACTGTTAATAAATGAGATTGTATTATTATTTAGCTATTTTGGGGTTGATTTCCTTTCCTTTTTTTCTGATATGAACAATATTTTTTAAGCCAGGTAAAGCAGAAGTAAAGATTATAAAAACTTTCAGTGACCTAATTAAAGAAATCATTATAGCATATTCACAATAAATCAATTTCATATAGATATTTTCTGTCCCAGTAACATACTGGGTCAACTCCAATTGGATTGTACAAGCCCACCTATATTCTGTATTTTATACTCTTGGTCTCTGCATGATTAAAATATGTACTTATTTTACATGTTACTCAAATTCACTAGTAGTATTCTCATAGCTATGCAAAATAAAGTGGATTGACTCCTTATTCATACTTATTAATTTACTAGTTAATTACCAAGAATCCATTAACATAAAACTTTACATTTAAGAAAACTAGAACTTATTTTTTCTGATTTTCTATAATTGATGCATTTTCACAGCTACCCGTCTCATATTTGATATGCCAAATACCAGTAGCAATTATAGACCTCATTCCCATGACCTGATGGTATTGTTTGAGGCCTCTTATGTTCCTGGAGCGAGCAGAGAGCAGATGCCCTTGGGCTCTACTAGCATGTGACAGGACGTATGGAGATTTTACTGGTGCCCTCTCTAGCAAATTGATGATCAACAGGAAGACAAGTGATACAAGTGATATACTTTGTAATTTTTATATAACAAAAATTATAATTTACTATAACAAAATTATAATTTACTATAATGGGCTATGTATATATTTTTATCAAGGTAAATTTCTATCTACTAAATTTTATTATTTTGTATAGTAAAATGATTAATTCTTGGATTGCTTTGGTTTTAATTTTTCTCCAATAGTAAATCTAATTCATCATTGATTTTTTTTTCCTGCAACACTGAAATACTGTAAAATTTATAAGGGTGATCTGGTTTACTTTTTTATTTTATTGTGTGTGTGTGTGTGTGTGTCTCTGCATGTGTGTGTGAGGGGTGGCGGGTTGGGGGTGGGGTTCACTCCTGGTAGTGCTCAGGGTGCCAGAAATGAGATGTAAAGCATATTCTTATATACAAAGCCATCTCCTCAACTCCTGTGTAGTAAATTACGTGTTTTGGGCATGGAGGAGACCGTGGCTGGGTACAGAGCTTAAGAGTCCTCGGCCATTCTTCTGGCAATACTCTGTCAATAAGGCCAGTGGCTCAATGTTAGGGTCCAAGGATAATTTGGGTTTGTGGCCCAGCCATGTTATGGGTTACCAGGACCACCCTGGTGGTGCTTGGTGGTCTCCAAGACAACAGCTGGTGATGCTGAGGAGACTGTCGGTAAATCCTCTTTACCTGCCCATGACCGCACATTCGGTGTTGCCAGCCCAACGGGATTTCATTATTCCCCAACCTGTACCTCCTCTTGTTTATGACAACCATCCCCCTCAGGAATTGATTTTGTATATTTATATGCACATATTTACTTCATGAAACATTTGTTTCATGAAGTAAACAAATATTTACTTCACGGCAGAGCCTGGCAAGCTATCCGTGTTGTATTTGATATATATGCCAAATACCAGTAACAATTATAGACCTCATTCCGGAATGGATTGAGGCTCTTTATGTTCCTGGAGCAAGCAGATGCCTTGGGCTCTACTAGCATGAGACAGGACATATGGAAATGTTACTGGGGCCCGCTCGAGCAAATCAATGATAAACGGGAAGACAGTGATACAGTGATAAGACAGTGAAATCAACCCTGGGTTTGTTTCTGTGAGAATTGGTTGCCCCCATCCAAAACCACTCATCGAAGAATTTAGAAACAACAAAGTAGTATTATGAAAGTCAGTAAATCTAAAGCATATCAAGGAATAAAACTTTTCCTCAAGTAATTTTATTTAGTTTACTTCTTCAGTATCTCAGAACTACCTTGTCAACTCTGTCTAAAACTAACTCGATTCCGTGTCTTATTGAGACATTCTGATATAACATGAAAATGGACATATGCTCTGGGTATATATTTTGAAATGAAAAAAAATTTCAAAGATAATGATGAAGCAGTTATAATAAGCCAAAAATCGGTGAATTGGGAAAATATTCAAGAATAAATATATTCATTTTTGAAAATTTTCAAGTCAGAGAAATGACTACTATCAGGGTAAATTTGGTCTCAGATGAACTTTTAGAAATGTTATAAAAACAGCACTGAAAAGACTCATCATGAATGAGCTACACTCAGTAAAACAGATAGCATAAGTAGTGTCATTTACACTATCACTTGATCACTTGACTTCCAAGAGATCATCGATTACTAGAGCGGGCACCAGTAACATCTCAATATGTCCAGTCACACGAGAGATAGCCCAAGGGCATCTGCACACTCCAGGAACATAAAGAGTATCAAACCATTCCATCAAGTCACAAGAATGAGGTCTATAAATGTTATTGGTAGGGGCCAGAGGAATAGCCCAACGGGTAGGGTGTTTGCCTTGCACGCGGCAGGCCCATGCCAGCCTGGGTTTGATCCCTGGCATCCCATATGGTCCCCGAGCACTGCCAGGAGTAATTCCTGAGTGCAGAGCCACGGGTAACCCCTGAGCGTCGCAGGGTGTGACCCAAAAATCAAAAAATAAAATAAAATAAATAAATGGTACTGGTATTTGGCATGTCAAATATGACACTGGTATCTTGCCAGGCTTTGCCCTGAGGGTGGGATAATCTTCTAGTCACCTCAAGACTCCAGCATTTATTGATGAATCACATGGCCGAGCCAAGCTGCAATCAGCAATTCTGCTGGGTGGAGTTCTGATGAGAGGGGAGACTGGATGTGGAAAATGTCAGCCCTCATGGTGTGGAGGTTCTCTGGATTCTTGCGAGGCTCTGCTGGGTTGGAGGGCTAGGTCTAGAACCCGCCATCCCTCCTGGACACCTCATGATCAGCTGGGCACGGGAGGAGCAAGTAGCAGCTCTGCCCCATGTGTGTGAGTCTCTCATAATTTCTCATTCCCCATAAACTCTCCAGTTTGATGCAAATAGAATGATCGTTGAAGGGTAAGAATGAGAAAGATCCTGAAAGGACCTGGTGCTAAAATACATTGAGTCTAAGATTAAACCATGGCGGCAGAGCCACCACTCACCTGCGAAGAAGCTGTGGATCTGGAGTCTCTGTCTTGCAGCGGTTGGCTGTGGTGGCTGGAGTTCAGGCTCACACCCACTGAGCCCTGAGGCTGGGGACTGGGTGGAGGCCCCCAATCCTTGTTCCGAGTCCAGCAGGGGGGGCCGCCTGCATGGCGAGCAGGCCCTAGGAGCTATGTAGGACACGATCAGGCGCTGGTCGAGCCTTTGTTTTTCCCCAGGAGCTCCATAGGGCCACTCACCATGAGGCCGAGCTGTGCAGCTGTTGATCTGAAGTCTCTGTCTTGTAGCGGTTGGCTTCTATGTTTTCTACATTGGGCACAGTTCCTCTTTATACCCACTGCACCCAGCGTGGGACAGTTAGAATTTACCAGGAGACTACCACCCTGGCTATGTTGAGACTATAGGAAGCATTCAGACTATGCTATCTATAAATGAAATTATGCATTTTGAGAATATTTCAGGGTTCAATATAAAATTGAAATTTTTGAAATTGCGGGTAGAGTATGCTACCCGCATGGCAGAGCCTGGCAAGCTACCCATGTCGTATTTGATATGCCAAATACCAGTAACAGTTATAGACCTCATTCCCATGACCCGATGGAATGGTTTGAGGCTCTTTATGTTCCTGGAGCAAGCAGGTGCCCTTGGGCTCTACATCTCATATGGATATATTACTGGTGCCCGCTCCAGCAAATCGATGATAAATGGGAAGAGAGTGATACAATGATACAATATAAAATACTAATAGTTGTATAATTTATTTAAATGACAGTTTATTGAAATAGAAAGTAAATATATTCTCTTAGTTCTATTAAATATACCTATTATAAATGAGTTTCTTTTTAAATTATTAACATACAAGCTAAAATCTTGGTTTCCTTGTTAATGCTATTCACCTCATCTCACTATTGTGGAGCTATATCTAATGTGTAACAGAGAAAAGTAATAAGTTCACTCATAGATGTTGGATACAGGTTTTGCTAGTTTGGGAGCTTTGCTGTTTTGCCCACTCACAGTTTATTCTACTTAAGTCAAGGTTCATTCCAATGAGACCTCTCTTCTATGTAAACACTGCTAGAGGGTGTGGCAGTTACAGAAGTCACCTTGACTGAATAACTTCTGACTTATACATCTACTAAGACTTCTATGTTTTCTAAATTGGGCACAGCTCCTCTTTCTACCCACTGCACCCAGAGTGGGACAGTTAGAATTTACCAGGAGACTACCACCCTGGCTACATTGAGACTATAGGAAGACTATAGGAAGGATCATACTAGTTTGCTCTCAAGCAGGCGAGTGTGACCCTTTCAGTATTTGGAGAACAAGATACTCAGAGTCACCCTGATGCAGATAAAAAGAATGACCTTGTGGGTACCATCTAGATCACATGAAGATAATGGAATCAAGATGTATTACTTTATACCAGCTCTCTCTCTTTCTCTCTGTTTTACATAAGAGATAATCTTGGGATTAATCATTGGCCTGCCAATCTTTGTTTATACCTGCAATAGGGTGTGGCACCACGCTTCTACAATCTGTTTAGTGTTCTTTGTTGACACCCCTGTCAGTCACCTCCCTGACCCTCCCTGGATTACTTTGATGTATATAAGGGGACTGACTTTTGGCGTTTTGTTCCTTCTTTTGGGTTGGCCTCCTCTCATGTGAGATCCTCTCTCTTTGGTGGGGGACTGGGCTCTTTTGTGTGGTCTAAGTTCGGACCGGAGCTAGAGTTCTTTCATTATATTGGATTGCTGTGGAAGAGCTTCTGTACTATTAAAAGCCTTTTTGGAACTGTGCTGCACTCATGAGTTTTCATCCCTTCCCCAGCGGCCTCGAAGGTAGAAGAGAACTTCTGTCCTGTAACTGCTGGGGACCCTAGAAGCTCCCTGACACAAAGAAACACATTGTATTGTTCATTTCAGGACAAATAGTAGCTTAACTTTGTTTGCATCTACTGTGAGTTATTTCTCCATATATTCTTCAGAAATATTCAAAGTGCACATAATTATACCCTTCACTTGCATTAGTCACTATAACATCCATTAAAAATCTGTATTTAGAGCAGAAATTTAACTTAAAATTTTCAAATAATTTACAACCACCCAGTGTTATTGCTGTTTAAATTTTACTGTGATATATTTTTATTGAAAATATAAAATGAGCATGCTTAGATTTTTTGCTAAGATATCTAGAATAATTCACCACAAAGAATTTTGCTTGTTCTATACAAACACATTTAAAAAAATTATTATACACTGTGTGATATACAATTACAAAGATGTTCATGTTTAGGTTTCAGTCATACAGAGTGCCAAAACCCATTCTTCCACCAGTGCCCATTTACCATCACCAATGTCCCCACTTCCCTATCCCCTCCCTCCCCTGTCTCTATGGCAGGCTCTTTATCTCCTTTATCTCTCTCTCAATCTCTATCTCTATTTCTTCCTATTCTTACACACTGTGGATTGTAATACATACATTTAGAGGGTATCATGTGTATCTTTTTGTTTATATTAAATGTTCAGTTCTAGGCTGGTATTATCATTTTAGACGATTATTAGCCCATTATTCCCTTCTCTGTCTTACCTAACCTCTGACTCTCATACTTTTGTGGTTGTCCACTTATTGACAGACCTTCTGATCCATATTTTGCCTGACATTGGTTATTAATATTATATATACATATATATATACATATATATCATGCAAATAAGTGTAGTCATTCTATATCTGTCTTTTTCCTTCTGGCTAATTTCACTCAACATGATACTCTTAATTTTTATCCATTTATAGGCAAATTTCACAACTTCATTTTTCCTAACAACTGCATAGTATTCCATTGGGTAGATGTACCAAAGTTTCTTTATTCAGTCATCAGTTCTCAGCACTCTGGTTGTTATGAAAATAAAAAAAAAGAAACAGAAACACTCCCAAATAGCTTTTACAAGGCACACTCACCCTGATACCCAGAGAAGGAAGAGACAGCACAAAACAGGAAAAGTACAGACCAATCTCCCTGATAAACACAGGGGTTAAGATCTTTAGCAAAATACTAGCAAACAGAATCCAAAGACTCATCAAAAAGATTATACATCATGACCAAGTATGATTCATCCCTGGAATGCAAGGATGGTTCAATATACTCAAAGTGAATCACATAATACATGATATAAATAAGAGAAAAATAAAAACCATATGATCATTTCAATAGACACAGAGTAAACATTTGACACTATCCAACACTGTTCATGATTAAAACAATAAAAAAGGGGAATTGAAGGAACCTTCCTCAATATACTCAAAGCCATCTACCAAAAGCCCACAGCGAGTTTCATTCTCAATGTGGAAAAATTGAAAGCCTTCCCCTAAGATCAGAGACAAGACAAGGTTGCCCACTGTCACCACTTTTATTCAATATAGTACTGGAATTACTTGTGATAGCAATCAGAGAAGGAAATGACATTAAGGGTATCCAAATAGGGAAGGAAGAAGTCAAGCTATCACTATTTGCAGATGACATATTATTATACCTAGAGATCCCTAAACTCTACCAAAGAGCTCCTAGAAAAAATAGATACCTACAGTAGAGTGGCAGGCTACAAAATCAATACCCAAAAAGTCAGTGGCTTTCTTATGTACAAATGATAAAAGAGAAGAAAGGGATATTAAGAAAAAAAATAATACAAAATTGTGCTACAGAATCAACTACCTAAGAATCAGCTTTACTAAGAGTGTAAAATTTAAAGAGTGTAAAGTTGATTGTATAGATTAAATACTGTAAAATTGTACAGTTTTCTGTAGAAAGAAAACTACAAGGCACTGCTTCAAGAAAAAAAAGAGGACACGAGGAAATGGAAATACATTCCCTGCTCATAAATTGGGAGTTCAACATTTTCAAAATGGTGATACTCTTTAGAGATTTATACATATTCAATATGGTCCCTATAAGGATACCCATGACATTCTTCAAAGAAATTGGCCAAACATTTCTGAAATTTCTATGGAATAATAAATCCCCATGGATAGCTAAAGCAATCCTTGAGAAAAGGAAGACAGGAGGCATCACCTCTCCCAACTTCAAGCTATACTATAAAGCAGTAACAATTAAAACAGCATGGCATTGGAATAAAAACTGACCTATGGGCCTGTAGAATAGAGTTCAGTATCCTGACACCCATCCTCAAATACATGATCATTTAATCTTTGATAAAGGAGCAAAAAGTACAAAATGAAGAAAGAAAACCCTCTTCAACAAGTGTTGCTGAGAAAACTGAGAGCTACATGTAAAAAATTAATTTGGACCTCTTTCTAACACTATGCCCAAAAATCAAATCAAAATGGAGGTAAGATCTCAATCTCAGATCTGAATCCATAAAAGTACATCAAAAGAAAATATAGGAAAAACCCTCCACGACATTGAAGCTAAAGGCATCTTCAAAGATGAAATACACTAACAAAGCAACTGGATGCAAAGATAAACTTATAAAAAATCTTATAAAATATGACATATAAAATGCAAGAGATTTTATATAACTACTGAGTGTATACCACCTGCAGGGCAGAGCCTGGCAAGCTACCCGTGTCGTATTTGATATGCCAAAAATCAGTAACAATTATAGACCTCATTCCCATGACCTGATAGAATGGTTTGAGGCTATTTATGTTCCTCACGCAAGAAGGTGCCCTTGGGCTCTACTTGCATGAAACAGGTCATATGGAGATGTTACTGGTGCCCGCCGAGCAAATTGATGATGAACGGGAAGACAGTGATACAGTGATATTTGGTAAACAATTCATGTTTATCTCAGTGTTGATCATCTTTCTTTTATTGTAAAAACCTTGAAATAATTATATTAAAAATCCTGAAAACATACCAAACCATTTTTAATAATTTCTTTTTATATCATCTGAATAACTCTGAATTTTATCTAAACTCTTGGGACTCAACTTTCCCAATTCTGATGAAGAGATATGATAATATGTCACAGAAGAAAGATGCTATTTCTGAAAAGTCACTGGTGTCTTCTTTTTTCTCAAAAACCCCCAACCTTCAGGACTTCACTGAGCAGCATATTATTGATTTAGTGGGATGTCTACTAACATTACTAAACATATAGATGAAAGAAAACCTGTAATCATTGATTATCAAATATGGTTTAAAATTTATCTTAATAATACAATTCACAAGTATTTGGATTGAGAGACTTTCAGGCAGTATTGATGCCTTCCACAGATTTTATTTATTAGTTCTTTCAAATAAATTTGTATAACTATAAACATTTATTTGTTCATATTTAAACCTAAAATAAAAGCTCCTCTGAAAAACACCAACTAAAAGTAATTTACCTTTTACTTTTGTCTTTTCCTCTTTGAATGAGATATATAGTTAGTATGAATGCTGTGAGAATAGTAGATAAAAGGAAGTGGTAAGGCTTGTGAAGTGAATTTACATGGATCTGTCATATTAGCACTAATAAAATAATAGAGCCAAAGAGAAAGCAGTGTGATCAAAAAACAGTTCACAGAACTGGGCATATGAGTGTATTGAGATGGATTGGTAATGAAATAGATAAAATAAGATATTAAAGAAGAGAAGGACCTTTTGATAGTCAAAGGAATAGTTAAAAAGTACAGTATATATGTATACAAAAACTATGTCCATATGCATCAATTTATATGTAAAACATCACTTCACTTGTATCACTTGTTTTCCCCTTGAGCATCAATTTGCTCAAGCAGGCACCAGTAACATTTCCATTCACTGGGAATGAGGTCCATTATTGTTACTGTTTTTGGCATATTGAATACACCATGGGTAACAAATACATACAATATAAATTTTATATTTAAATTTCATTTGAAATATAATGGGTGGTATATAAATAGTAAATGCGTATACTAATGTATATTTGCATTTATAGAATTCAATATAAACAGATATATTGCAATCTGTGCAATCCTTATTATCAGTTATAAGACTATCATAATTGTGCAGTGATATGATTGATCTAGCTATTGGTTTATAAATAATACCTTATGTTAAAAGGAAATAAGAAATTATCTTTTATCAAAAGAAAGTAAGAAATTATTCGTGATTTTAATCAGGAAAAATATAAGATTTGAGAATTCATTTTTGTGGGTTTGTAAAAAGGTTTATTTTTATATTCATTTTGTAAGAAATTAGAGTTCTTATAGGAATACAGGTATTTCTGTATCAAGAAGAAAGATATCAAGAAGAAAGAAGTAAACTTGGAAAGAAATATAAACTAGGGACATTTTAGTAAAAATTGTTAATACCGATGATTTTATTTATGTGAAAGTATATTTTATTACCATATTTATTTCTTCTGATTAAATTAAGATAATATAATTTAATATAAATAATTTTACATACATAATTAAATAAATTCACAGTAAGTTTGCTTAATATCTGCACAACTACCCATTTTTCCATTAAGGTGTTGTAAAATTTACATATGCTACTAGAAAATTTCACAAATTCAATATAGTACTGTGACTTATAGTTACTATGCTATTTATTACTTTTCAGGCTTATTTATTTATAACTGGATGTTTTTAGTTGTTGGACTAAATTCATATACTTCTCCAAACATTTACCTTCCACTTTTGTCTGATATCAATTGTTCCAATTTTTGTAAACTTGGATGATTTTATACTTCTATTTTTGTTTTAATTATTTTATAATAATGGCTTAAATAACTTTGTATAAAATCATGATTCATGAGTTAACAGACATAGATACATAACTGTTGCTTAATTTTATAAGGTGCATTTTATGCTTATGGTATGATCATAGTACAAATTAAAAAATTAAAATATAAAATATAGTGTATGATGATTCATGTAGGGACAGCACAGTTGCTAAAACTACTTAGTATTTTATGATTAAACAATATTAAAATATGTTCACAAATTTTTTCTTAACATTTTAAAATTAAAGGAAACTAAACTGATTTTTAAAGATAAAATTAAGACCTTTACAATATAACCAAGTTATTAAAGCTATACATTTATGGGAAATATGAATATGTCTTGTTTATTAGGGAATTGAATATATGAGGGGAAACCTTGTACTCCTTAAAAAGTATCCATAGTCTGGTTGGAGAGATAATATATCAGTAAGGCTCTTATCCTCGTAGAGCTAACCAATGTCCCATTCAACATTGAGTCAGGAGTGATCCCTAATTGTAGGGCCAGAAGTGAGTCCTGACAGTGTTGAGTGTGATCCTATAACAAAAGAAAGAAATGTATTAAGGTCAAGAGAGTGACACTCTATAATGATGAAAATGTCCCAGATAGGACAGACATGTGGCAGAAGATTTTGAAACGTAGGGCCCAAGTTGAATGAAGGTGGCTCAGAACTAGTGATGCAAGCTGCAAGACCAAGGACCTGAAATTACAGGTTAGAGGACCAGTGGGATTGGTTTCCCTGGGCTGTTGTCACTAAAGCTGCCTCAACTTGATCTCCCCATCAGTATCCCATAGAACCACACATCAGCCTCAGATGTGGAACTCTCATTGGGGTAGCCTGCCACCCCAGCCACATTAGGCCAATAGTCCATTCGCCCATACTTCAATTAACCAAATAACAACAAAAACAATAATTATTAAATAAAGTTAAATAATAATACTTTGATTTTGGATGGTATTATAATGAAGTGAAAAATAATATAACTTAAAAGAATGGGAGAGGAAGAGGTTTCTGAAAACATTAGAATAAAAAGTTATTTTATGATATATTACCAATAGTGAAATTTGAAGAATTTCCAGGCCATAAAATTCTCAGCTAAGTTGTATAATGGTTCAAGTACATTTTGTTATGGGAAATTTAGCATGACTACATTACTGAAAAGCCATCAGTACAACTTATTCATTCAGTAAACTACATCTTTCTTATGACTCTTTTATTAAAATGATAAAATATTGATGACAACACCCCTACTTGTCACACAAATGTATTTCTCTGGTGTACTAAAAGTCAGGGTCATGAAATCAAGCAGTTACTCTATTCTTACCGTCTTACTATGACATCAAAGGTGTCCAACATGTGAGCTGCTTCATGTTTGTTTATACTAATGAGAATATCTCAATGAGTTTTTCAGGACCTCAGCAGAAAGTGATGACAATTATTATCATGGCATTAATCATTATTTATTTACTTTTATTTCTTAGTTGAACCCAATGTGGGGAACTTCCATAGAAGTGTGGCATCAAGAAAATCAATAAACTTGATAAATATAAAAGCACATATATGTGTGTATATATATATATATATATATTTAATGCAACTCTATTTAGAACAAGCAAAGCAAGCAAAAACTCACCAAAAATAAAATTTAGTATTCAACAAGAAAGGAAAATTTGGCTGCTGTACAAAATCATCTAATAATATTTTATCAAGAAGTAGTTAATTTGAAGGAAGTAAATACCTCTAGCTTTAAAATCCTAATTGATGGCTGAAAAGTTAGTAATCAACATAAAATATATTACATATATTATATAAAATGATATATATTACATATATGATATATATTCAACATATTATATATTTCAGACTTCCCCATATATTTTGTTAATAACACAAGCATATAACTTTCACAAGATAACTAAAGTTGTTTTCAGTAACAGTTAAACTCCAGTAATCATCCTATCCCAAACTCTCTTACTAAATTTAGTAAACATATTGTTTACTTATAACTCCTTACAAATTATTAAGCAAATTGTTTTAACTATCAATTTCTTATGAATTGCTAGGCTATTATCTTCATTATGTATATAATGAACTATGTATGTGTGCTTTCCAGACTGCACAGCTCGTCAGAGCTCCACCAGCAGAAGACAGATCACAGCCCTGCTCGTCAGAGTCCCACCCTAGAGCCATCTATTTCAAGCCCAGATATGCCTGATCCAGAGACTAGAGACTACCTGTGCCCAGCTCTCCCTGTGCCCAGCTGGTCAGGGGCCCATGAGGGAAGGCAGGTTCTAGCCCTGGTACGTCATCCCAGCAGAGCCTCACAAGAAGCCAGAGGAACCCGCACACCATGAGGGCTGCCATTTTCAACCACCGGATTCCACAGTTCGTCAAAGCTCCACCCAGCAGAAGAGCTGATTTTTCCAGATCTCATCAATACATGCATGAGATGAGAGGCTACTACAAGAGTATCCCACCTGCACAGCAGAGCCTGGCAAGCTACCTGTGTCATATTTGATATGCCAAAAACCAGTAACAATTCTAGCCCTCATTCCTATAACCTGAAGGTATGGTTTGAGGCTCTTCATGTTCCTGGAGCGAGCAACTGCTCTTGGACTATACTTGCATGTGACAGGTCATATGGAGATATAACTGGTGCCCGCTCGAGCAAAGCGATGAATAACAGGAAGACAAGTGTGATACAAGTGATGTGTGCTTTCAAATTCCTAAAACTTCTCTCAAGCAGGTACATTTAATGAGAAAAGCTTTGTGGGCAAATACCCTGATTTGAGTCTCCTGTCAGAGAATCCCTGCAAGAAAAAGTGTGACTGAAAATGAACTTTTATAACAACTAAAAAACAGCAAAAGAGAAGAGAATCTCTGCATCATGGAAGACAACTACTTCCTTTCCTATTAAAACCAGAGAACAGGCCCGGAGCCATAGTCCAGCAGGTAGGGCATTTGCCTTGCATGCGGCCGGCCCTTGCCAGCCGGGTTCGATCCTCGGCATCCCATGTGGTCCTCTGAGCACCACCAGGAGTAATTACTGAGTGAAGAGCCAGGAGTAACCCCTGAGCATTGCCAGGTGTGACGCAAGAAAAAAAAAAGCAAAGAACAGGAGAGACTGTTAGTAGGGGAATAGAGTCCACAGAGGGACCCTATTGAATATTTTATGTGAATATTTTATGATGAAATAATCACATAATTTATAATAATATTTTCATTGTATTTTATGAAATATTCACATAAAATATATGAATATTTTATGATGAAATATAGTGAATATTTTATGATGAAAAATACCTCAAGAAGTCAAGTGAACCTCAAGAAGTAGGAAAACCTTTCTTTCTTTCTTTCTTTCTCTCCATGCTCTATATTTGTTAGGTATCACCAACAAATAGCTTCAAAGCACTGAATTTCACTACAGCCTGATTATAATTGTGGAGGACACTTCAAAAGAAATACATGAAGTGGCATGGTCATATGAATGCAAGACTCTTCCTTCATTCCCTTTCCTCCCCCTCCAGAACTCATGAAAATCTTAGGTAAGATTTGGACTTGCACCAGAAATATAGTCTTGTTGCTCAGTTTAAAATTGTTCTTATCCTGGGTGCTGAGGGACCCCAGAAATTGCATGGGCTGTTCTATTTTGTTTTGCATTGTTGCAACTGTTGCAGACATTGAGATTATTTTCCTCAAGTAATAAAAATTGAAAACAATAGACCAAAGAACAAGTGACGAAAATCAGTAAAAGACTTAATGTAGACAAAGGCAAATGGTATTGAACCCTATACTTGGAGTCCACCCTTTTTTTCTCCTTTTTTTTAAATTTTGAGGCATTAAAAACATCATTAATACCCTTTCCTTGAGGGTTACTCAGGTGCTTTCACCTTTAAACACTTCAGGGCAGCAAGGAAACATTAAGACACTTACACATTAAACACTTAGGAAATATTTATTTGTTATGGTACCTTCTTTTGGAGGGTTATTTAGGTGCTTTTGTCTTTAAACTCACTCCAAGGCAGTTGAATTCTTTTTTTTAAGAAATAAAGGGTTTATCTACAGCTAAAGCATCAACAGGCTGAAATGCACAATGCAATGCTATTTTTATTAAAGATAAACCAAGATCAACAGGCTAAAAGAGGAAAATAATTGTTATTAAAGATGGACCATGTTCAATAGGCTGCAAAGCAAGATAATCATTATTTAAAAATGGGGCCGGAGTGGTAGTCCAGTGGGTAGGGCATTTGCCTTGCATGCAGCTGACCTGGGTTCGATCCTCGGCATCCCATATGGTCCCCAAGCACCGCCAGGAGTAATTCCTGAGTGCAGAGCCAGGACTTATTCCTGAGCATCACTGGGTGGACCCAGAATAAAAAAGCAAAAAAAAAAATGAACCAATCCAGGAGGTTTGAAAAGCAGTTTGCAATTTAAAAATGAAATGTTATATTGAAAAAAAATTAGGTGTTTTTAGACCTGTATTGAAAGAAATAGGGTGTTTTTAGACCTGCTACCCATTTATAATCAAATTTTACATAGATCGGTGAATTGACTAGTTTTGAGTCTATATCAGTGTTTTTCAGCAGCTCTCCTTGAGACAAATTTAATAAATTTACATTGAATAATGTTACAGATACCTGTCTTTTGTTGCTTCAATAACTAAAGTTCGAATGTTTTTTGAGCACGTTCATTAATTCATCATTAGCCATAACATTTAACATAAGTCATTTGCCAAAACAATTCATTTGCCAGAAGTTGTTTGCCATAAATATCCAATCGCATAACTTAATTGTCATGTGATTAAGCCACATGGGGTGAAGCACAGACAAATATAATGTGGACAAGTTAGTTTGGTTTGCCTTTATGGAAAGCTTCGGTGCATATGAAGGCAGCAGGAAACTGTAGATAGAGCCTAAAGCTCTTTTCCAGCTGAGTTAAATGAAGATGCCACCAAGAAATTTGCCCTTTCATTTCCTTAAATCAAAGGTCCAGGAAAGTCTCTACCTTAAAGTTAACAGTGTGCTCACTAAACCTGGTACTTAGATTCCATTGGGACAGGTGCAACTTAATTACAATGATTATAAGAGTTAACACCAAAAAAGGCCAAAACAAAAGAAATTTTCTGAAAGACAAGAAGGACTTACAAAAGCCATGGCTGCTACTAGCACCCGAAAAACCAGGTGGTGCCAGAACAAAGAAAAAAACCTCCAAGAGATAACCCATTTTAACTCATGATTTAAATACTGCTCCTAGCTTCAGGAAAAGTTCATCAACATATTGGTGGCACCATCAGATTTGGGGAAACCCACCCTGAGATGCTAGGTGTCGGGGGAGCTGCTGAAGTCCCCAACAATATCAGAACAGAAGTTCTTTTTCTACCTCCGACGCCGTCGGGGAAAGTCTGAAAACACACACAAGTCTTGTGCAGTTCCAAAAAGGCTTTTAAATAGTACAAAAGCTCTGCCACCACATCCAATATAACTAAAGAACTCTAGCTCTGGTCAGAACTTAGACCATACAAGAGAATCCAAGTCTCCTAACAAGAGGATCCTACCAGAAAAGAGTCCTACCCAATAAAAGGGGTCAAGTTCCTCAAGTCAGTCCCCTTATATACACCAAAGTAACCCTAACTTTGGTTAGGGTTTATATAACTTAAATGCACCAAAGTACACCTAACCCTAACCCTACCTGTTGACAGGAAGGGTTCTGTCAACAAAGAACCCTAAACAGCTTCCAGATAGTAGAAGAGTGTAGAAGGCTGGTGCCACACCCTATTATAGGTATAAACAAAGGGTGATAATCCGAAAGACTAATCCCTTCCTCTGAGATTATCTCTTATGTAAAACACTGAAGGGAGAGAGGGGGTTGGTATAAAGTAATACATCTTAATTTCATGGGCTTCATGTAATCTAGATGGTACCCACAAGGTCCTTCTTATTTATTATCTGCTGTGCCCAATCTAGATAACATAGAATTCTTAGTAGATGTATAATAATAAGTCAGAAGTCATTCAGAGTCAAGATGGCTTCTGTAACTGCCACACCTTCTATCAGTGTTTACATAAAAGAGAGATCTCATTAGAATGAACCTTGGTTAAGAACATGTAAATAGATTAATCTATGAGCAAAGTTCCTAAACTAGTTAAGCCTGTCATCCAACACTAGCCCACACCAGAGAAGGCTTAACCCATCCTCCGAGAGAAGCTCCAGGGTGAAGAAAGGTCAAGAGGAGGACTATCAAAGATTATCAACCACTACCAACTGTAACTACTTGTCACTATATTACTGGAGTCTTCCCCAGCTAGAAAGTCCCAAGTGGGGCAGCTTGGTAAAAACACTATAAAATCCAACTCAAGTGCAGGAAACATGCATATATGCTGCCCGAGTCCATGTGCTACTCATGCCCATGTGTCAAAGTGTTGTCGGAAGGCAGACAGACAGGGAAAGGCCCCATGGAAATAAAACTCTCTGGGGATAGAACTATTAGAGCTAAGGCTGTCCAGATCCACTTCTTGGATACAGAAACCAAGACCTGATAGACCTTCAGAGCAGCGGGACCACACCCCTGAAGAAGAACCTACAGGAAATTGCTCAAGAGCTCCCAAATGTCTTCCTTCAACCTTGCCAGAGCCCTCTGCCCAGTCTGCTGATTGACCCTCAAGGGCTCAGCCTGCAGAAGATTCCAAACATTCCAGGTTAGGAAGATAAAATCTTTGTTTTTTGCTTTTTTGGGTCACACCCAGCAATGCTCAGGGGTTTCTCCTGACTCTGCACTCAGGAATTACTCCTGGCGGTGCTTGGGGTACCATATGGATGCCGGGGATTGAACCTGGGCTGGCAAGGGCTGGCCACATGCAAGACAAACGCCCTGCCCACTGGATTATCGCTCTGACCCCGTAAAATCCACTCTTAAAAGCCATTCCAGAATTTCTCAACCATTGGAGATGCCTGTGTTCTCTCTTGAACACTTACACTTTCATTTTCTCTCCCTCCTCCCCTTCCTCCAAATCTCCAAATAAATTATGTTTTACTTCTCTGCTTGACTACTGAATTTTTTCTTTTGTGAGGAAGACAAAGAACCTGTAAACCATGGATAAGGAGTAGAACTGACCTTTCTTTTCTGTAAAGAGCTACATAGGACTCCAACCTGAGTCCGTGACTCTCCTAGAAATCAGATGGTGGGGAACAACTCCCATGCTGACAAGACCAAATGCATGTCTGGTGTGACTTGGCGGCCACCTCATGGGGCTGTTGGAACTTGAGGTTCGTACTGTGCAGAGGCTCATTGCAGCCTCCACCAGTCCTAGCCTTTCCAGCAGGTCCTGGGACAGTATAGGTGGATATTGAGAAAGTGACTATCTCTCTCCTCCCTGCCTAACATAAGCCACCATGGGGGACCCACTTAGATCCACAAGCACACGTGGTGCCCAAGTATATGTGTTGCCACAGTATCCCCTCAATATATGTGTACTAAGGCAGTACACATCTCTTTACTGCCTCAGTACACCTCTCTCTGTATATAAGTACATCTCTCTTCACCTTTGGAGATGCTCATATTCTCTCTTGAGCACTTTCTACCTCTCTTTCTCTTTCCCTTTCTCTCTTTATCTTTCTCTCCTTTTACCCTTTCCTCAAAGGGTCTTCAAATAATATCTGTTTTTACTTTAGTGCATCTGAAGTTCTTTTTTAGGAGAAAGTTAAGGATCTAGAATGGCTGGGTGAGCGCTAGGACTGGCTTTCCTTTTCTCTCTTTTTCTTTATGAAAAGTTCACTATCACTATCACTATCTTCCCGTTAATCATCTATTTGCTAGAGCAGGCACCAGTAATATCTCCATATGTCCTGACTCATGCTAGTAGAACCCAAAAGCATCTGCTTGCTCTAGGAACATAAAGACCCTCAAACCATTATATTAGGTCATGGAATGACCTAATATAAATGTTACTGGTATTT
Source organism: Cryptotis parvus (assembly GCA_021461705.1). Taxonomy (NCBI): domain Eukaryota; kingdom Metazoa; phylum Chordata; class Mammalia; order Eulipotyphla; family Soricidae; genus Cryptotis; species Cryptotis parvus. The sequence goes on from JAJIBD010005724.1 coordinate 77,018, forward strand.
GGCATATCAAAGAAGACACAAGCAGCTTGCCATGCTTGCCCTGTGGGTGGCATACTCTTGTAGTCACCTCTAAATAAAGCAATTATTGATAAACCGCGTGGCCGCTAGCAGCCACACAAGCCAGTTTGTGACTGTCTGGTCTGATGGGTGGAGTTGTGATGAGAAAGAAGTCAGGATGTGGAAAATGGCAGCCTCCATGGAGTCGGGGAGGGTGGTCGTCTGGCTTGTTGTGAGGCTCTGCTGGGGTGGCAGGCCAGGGCTAGAACCCGCCATGCCTCCCGGGTGCTTCATGAGCGGCTGGGCACAGGGAGAGCAAGTAGCAGCTCTGCTCCATGTCTGAGAGTCTCTCTAGTTCAGCATACCTGGGCCGGATTGAAAAAAAAAAACTGCTGCAAGGTGGGTGTGGATAGTCCGGGCTGTGATAGTCTGGTCTGCTGGGTGGAGTTGTGGCAAGAAAGAAATCCGGATATAAAAAGTTCATAACTGCCATTTTGGCCACATATAAATTCCTCCATCCAATGTGAGTCTGAGTCTCCCTGAGAAACCAGGTGGCAAGAATTAGCTTCTGTGTCCCTCAGATCAAGTGGGCTTGATAGGCTTGTTAGCGAGGCTGATGGCAGTCACGGTCCATGCCAAGAAGGGGATCACTTCAGACTTTACCAGCCCTATATGGCCTTCTCAGTTGGTCTTGGGATACAGAGGTGGATTGGGAGAATGTGCTGTCTCTCTTCTCTCTGCCATACAAATAAGTCACCTCCTGGGGCCCAATAACTTCACCAGCATCCAATATGTTCCCTGATCACTCCCAGGAGTGATTTCTGAACTCACAGCCAAGTGTGACCCAACAAACAAAACAAAAAAAAGAAAGCTTTATTAATTACATTACTATTAATCACTGATTAGAATCAACACAGTACAATCATAGCTTTAGTACAGTTTTTGTTTTGTTTGTTCATTTTTTAAGCAATCATATTTATGAGTGTGATCATATGGTAATTTTTCCGTTATGTATTTCACTTTAGGTAATTTAAATCAACATGTGCACATAATAGTTTTGTATACAATTTTATTTCTCTTAATTTTATTTCTTCTTTTTGCACTTTGTATAATGTATAGACTTTAAATTTATTTGAATTAAGTATATGTGGCAATCAATGGTTTATGCAGTCAAGTATATGGGAATAGTGCTATTTTATGTTTTCTGTGGGAGCTTAATTTTTGCTTCATTTATAACATGAAGGGGATTCTTAACACATAGTAAATAGTTTATTAAAACGGACACATCCAGCTGTGCTCTTGACTACTCCTGACACTGAGCTCAGATATCACTGTTTTTTTTTTTTTGCTTTTTTGGGGTCTCACCCAGCAATGCTCAGGGGTTACTCCTGGCTCTGCACTCAGGAAATACTCCTGGCTGAGCTCTCACAACATGGGATGCTAGGGATTGAACCTGGGTTGTCTCATGGAAGGAAAATGCCCTACCCACTGTGCTGTCACTCTGGCCCGGTTATCACTTTTAACAGGGCTGGGTTGACTGTGTGTGTTGTGGTGGATTGAACTCAGGTTGGCTGTTTGCAAGATAGTATGCTACACTATTATGATGCAAATAAATTTAAAAAATCATTATTCAAACACACAATATATAAACAAAATATGTGTATATATACATATATAAATACATATAAACAAAATGAAATAACTTCATAGAAGAGAAATAGCTTTTCCTAGAATTGGAGTCTAATATATATGTTGCTGTTATGTCTGAGAAAGATGGTATATTACAGTCAATAATCTGTTTGTGAGTGTCAGTTTTATTCATAAAGTTATCTAATGAAGTTTAAAATATAAGCATATTTCTTCAGAAGCAACATTAATATCAGACTAGGAAAGGAACTTCAGTTTTTTTTCATATTTGAGCCTGATCTTGTAAGAAACAGACATGAGGCAGAGCTGCTACTGACTCTCACTGTGCCCAGCTGCTCATGAGGTGTCCGGGAGGGGATGGCAGGTTCTAGCCCTGGCCCACCACCCCAGCAGAGCTTCACAACAAGCCAGACGACCCCCCACTCCATGAGGACCTCCATTTTCCACTTCTGAACTTCTTCCTCATCAGAACTCCATCCAGCAGACCAGCCTATCACAGCCCGGCTCGGCGACCACTTGTGGCTGCGCGGTTCATCAATAAATACTGGATTTTGAGATGACTACAAGAGTATGCTCCCCACACGACAGAGCCTGGCAAGCTACCCTTGTCGTATTTGATATGCCAGATACCAGTAACAATTATAGACCTCATTCCCATGACCTGATGGAATGGTTTGAGGCTCTTTATTGTCCTGGAGCAAGCAGGTTCCCTTGGGCTCTACTTGCATGAGACAGGTCATATGGAGATGTTACTGGTGCCCGCTCGAGCAAATCGAAGATAAACAGGAAGACAGTGATACAGTGATACTTGTAAGAAAAATTGGAATATCTACTAAGATTAATTCTTACAGGTATTCTACCATCAAATTTTGTGAGTAAAGCAACCAAAACTTCAAAGGAAGTTTTTATTTACTTAAGAGGATCTGGGCATATATTTAGTGTGTTTACCTAATGGCTAACTTTGCATATTTTTAATAATCACAAAAGAACAAGAAACAAGAACAGATAGGATAAACTCATTTATATAGATTATTCCATAGCTCCTTCTGGAATAATTTTTTCCTATAAGATCCATCATGTCAAATATGAAAACATAGATTGTTTTGTATCAGGAATATGGAAGTAAGAACAATTACATAATACCCTGTAAAGACAGTATATTGGTCCACTGTTGCAAGCCTGCCTCAAGTGCTCAGGGAGAGGGTAGTTGGGATACAGAATGGATAACTGTCAATGATAGCTAGAAGTGATCATTCTGAATGGGAGATGCTTGCTGAAAGTGGGAAAACAACTGGATATGATGGCCTCTCAGTATCTGTATTACAAATCATAGTGCCCAAAAGCAGAGAGAAAGAAAGAGAAAGAAGAAAAATGCCTGGGTGGGGTCGGTGGGAGGGATACCGGGAACACTGGTGGTAGGAAATGTACTCTGGTGGAGAGATGGGTGTTAGAACATTGTGTGACTGAAACCCGATCATGAGCAGTTTGCAACGATGTATCTTTCATTGTTACTCAATAAAAAAATCATAAGAGTATAATATTAATTCTTTAAAAAAAATTTTAAAAGAAAATATTTCTGACTGGAAAAATGGTCTTGCTTAGGTTCTGGGAGGTAGTACAGGGAGTAGGGCATTTGCCTTGCAAGTGGCCTTACCCTGGTCCCTAGCATCACATATGGTCCCTGAGCAGAGAAGTAAAAGATGATTTATTTGCCAGAAAGAATAAAAAAGAAAAGAAAAAATAGTCATGCAAAGCATTGTCTTGGAAAAGAAAGGAACAAGCAGTATTTAGCAAAATTTGAAGGGAAGATTTATAGCAGAGAATTTTATACTAATGTTCCTTTACAGAGTTGCAAAGCTGAATTATGTTTTGTGGGAGAACTCTTATCTTTAATGAAAACATGTGTTACTAAAGACTAATGGGTTATCATATGTTGAGCTATTTTCAACGATTTTTAGAAAAGTTAGAGATAAATTTATAGGAGGTGCTAATTTTTAGTAGGCAATTATGCTACACCTGTGTGCTTTTACACAACTTGAGTAGAATGTAATCCAGTAATCTCTTTGCAATGATGACTATGTAGCAAATAGCTGTGGAATACAGAATTGATATTATCTTCCACTCAAGGTAGGGAACTAGGATAATAAGGTTAACGTTTTCCTTCTGGTAAAGGTTAAGTAGGTTTAGTAGATGTTTCATTATAAGGTGGAGCTCTTATAAATTTGAAATTACTCACTTGTCATAAATGCCTACAGTGTATGCATCATGTATCTGGGATTGCCTTAACATCTTCAATTTCTTCATCCCCAATTTTTTGGAGGCCAGATGAACCACTGAGACTGTAGAACTGACGTTGCTTGCTATTTCATCAATAACACAATCTGGATGATGAAAATGTATCCTAGCCCCCCCAAATTCCTTGGCTTCTGCTATACTTGGAAACTACAAGAAATTAACTTGCAAACTGGATAGCTGTTAGTCTGCAAAAGGTATGAAGAATTATTGCCATTTGTATTCAGTGAGTTAGATAATAGTGATCGAGCAAATATGGCTATCAGCCACATCAGCAGGAGAACCCATATGAAGTCGCTACTGAAATCCATTGCAAAACTTTAAATTTCAAGACCATGATATCTTTCTGTTATTGAAAATTATTGTAAATATATTCCAATGGGCTCTACTTGCATGAGACAGGTCATATGGAGATGTTACTGGTGCCCGCTCGAGCAAATCGATGATAAACGGGAAGATGTGACAGTGATAGTGATAATTATATTAGAAATATTTACTTCAACATAAAATTTCTGTATTTTCTACCTATGTTAAAACCTTCAAAGTGTGTTTAAATTGTAAAATATCTAAACTGCATTCATATGAAACTTGTATCTAAACACCAAAGAGGCCCAAATCAATCATGAAAATTTGGTCAGTACCCACTTGTTCTAATGTATATATTATATACATAAATAATATATTATTTACAATAAATGTTGCATGTGTATATATACATAATATATATGTTATGTGTAATATATACATATACAAAACTCTAATTTTAAGCCTCTCATTTATATTTTAAAACTAATATTCTCACTGTCATTTAAATAATAAATATTATCTAGAGGCTTGCCAATATCAGTTACTACTTGGGGATTTATTTGTATTTTAATTTTTTTATAAATGTGAAATATTTTTGTTTCACATTGAGCTACATTGGCACGTGATAGGGTCCAATGGAAATGTTACTGGTGCCCGCTCGAGCAAATCGATGAATAACGGGATTCAAGTGATCAAGTGAAGAAATGTGAAACATTGAACAGATATTCACAAGCCAATGCAATGCAGGATTACTATGAGCAGTGCAGTATTCCCAGTTTCACTATGTGATCACTTTGTAGTTCTCATATTATATTTTCAGATTATCATAACAACTATTTTCAAAATAAAATATTGCCAATAAAACATATTTAATGTGACCATTTATTGAGAGTGAAATATTTAAAATGACAGGAAATTGGTTACAACTATTAGACTAAAGACTATCAGAAACCGCTTCACTGCTCATCTTTGTTCTGGGGTTCAGTTGCCTTTCCCAACAATACAGGAGAGCAGGACAAGATCCTCTTCTGCCCCAGGTGACTGGTGGCCTGAGGAAAGAGGCAAAGACTCCTGAATGCAGCAAAGTTTCAAAAAGGTTTTACTCACACAAATTCCAGCATTAGAATACAAAAATAAGAAATCCCCAAACTTTAAGTTCCTAGCTGGAACCAAGCCATCTTAGGCCAAAATGGCTCTGCCACATGCTTAGGCCCAAATGGGTGCAAAGCCTAGCATATTGAGAGAGCCAAAACGGCCAAAAAGCCCTTTTGTCTTCTCTTCTAGCTTATTTTCTTTCACTTCCATTTTTTATTTTATTTTATTTTTTAATATCTTATTATACCACTGTGAAATATACAATTACAAAGATGTTCATAAGATGTTCATGTTTGGGTTTTGGTCATATAGTGTTCCAGATCCATCCCTCCACCCGTGCCCATTTCCCACCACCAATGTCCCCGATTCTCTCCCCACTCTCCTAGCCTGCCTCTATGGCAGGTCTTTTATGTCTTTCTCTCTCTCTCTTTCTACTCTCTCTCTCTCTTTTCCTTCTTAGCACACTGTTCCATTCTCTGTCTTACCTAGCCACTGACTCCTACATTGTGATAAATTCCACCTTTGACAAGACCTCCTGATCTTGGATATTGGTATCATAATATGTACATTATGATATCATTATGATAGGAAAGGTTGGACATGGAAATCTCCTGGTGGACAGTTCCACAATGAAATTGACCATATCATCTTCAGTCGACGGTTTTGTCTGACTGATGTTGCTGTCGTCCCCAAATGCAAAACAGGATCAAAACACCGTCTCCTTCATGGAAAAATCTACTTCATGCAACGGGGAGAAAAGGCTGCAAAATTTAAGAGGAGACCTCCCAGAACGACCACCAACTGGGAACTCTTTGGCACCATTGCAGCAACAAAGGAAGATACCATCATTGACAAAATCAATGAGAATACCACGACTGGTTCAGTACCTCCATGATTGTGTGAAGAATGCCGAGAGAGAGAAAGACACAAAAAGAACACCGGTCTTCAGAAACTCTCCAGCACATTTGCCAACTTGGCAAGGCGCGAGCCTCAGGCAACCAAATGCTAATGTCCAAGCTTGCAAAGAGGTGCAGAGAAGCAATAAAAGAAGACCTCAAAGACAGAATAGCAGAAATACTGGAAGATGCAGCAGACCCAGGAAAAGCATTCACACCGCCAGCCTGTCATTCGCCAACTATAAGACCAAGATGACTGCCCTCCGATGCCCTGATGGATCTATCACATCTTCCAGAAAGGCAATGGAGAAGATTATTCATGCCATCTACTCAGATCTCTTTGATAGCCATGTCCACCTGCCCACATACCAAATTCCACAGGACGGATATGTCATTCCCAACGTTCTCCCTTCGGAAATCCGACATGCCATCTCATCCGTAAAGAAGGGAAGAGCACCAGACCCAGAAAAGTCAGACCCGAATACCTGAAGAATCTGCCATGAGTACTCATCAATACACTAGCTCGGCTCTTCACACACTACTTTCCGGATGCAAGGTGCCCTCAAAATGGAAAACCAGCAGGGCGGTTCTACTATTCAAGAATGGAGACATTCACGACACTGACATCTGCAACGATCGCTCCGTCTGCCTGTTGTCTGTCATCTACAAGCTGTTCACTAGAGTCATCCTGAACAGGATTAGCAGAACACTAGATGAAGGACAACCATGCGAGCAAGCTGGCTTCCAGAAAGGATTCAGCACAATCCACCATATCCACACATTAACCAAGCTCATTGAGGTTTGTAGGGAGTACAAGATGCCGCTCTGTCTCAAGCTCATTGATTTAAAGAAAGCCTTTGATTCTGCGGAGACTGAAGCGGTCATCAAAGCCCTAGTGAAACAGGACGTTCAAACCCAATACATCAAGATCTTTCGTGAGCTGTATTACGGATTCACCACCAGGATCTCACCATTCTACAAGGAAGTGATTATTGACGTCAAAAGAGGGGTTCGACAGGGTGATACCATTTCACCAAAACTCTTCAGCACCACCCTTGAGAACATCATGCAACAATTAGAATGGGAAGGAATGGGAGTGAAGATAGATGGTCAGCAACTACACCACCTCCACTTCGCTGATGACATCGTTCTAATAACACCAAATATTAGCCAAGTGGCACAAATGCTGGCTGACTTCGACCGAGAATGTGGAAAGATAGGTCTACAGATGAATCTAAAGAAAACTATGTTTATGAAAAATGAACTAGCCCCAGAGGCCCCATTCACTCTCAATGGAAGAGACATCTCTGAATGTGACAGTAATGTGTACCTAGGTCAAGAAGTCAACATGATGAACTACCAAAAACCTGAGCTGTGCAGGAGGAAGAGAGTGGCATGGAATGCCTTCAAAGGCATCAAAGAGATAGCTAAAAGGGCAAAAAACCTCCAGCTCCAGGAGCATCTCTTTGACTTCAACGTTCTCCCTGCATTAACATATGCCTCAGAGAACTGGGCCCTATGAAAGCAGGATGAGAATGCTATTTGGGTCTCCCAGAGAGGAATCAAAAGAGCTATGCTTGGAATATCATGCCTCACTCAAGTGAGAGAAGTAATTCGGAGTTCTGACCTCTGCTGCTATTCCAGAAACAGGGAAGCTGTCTCCTTTGCCACATCATCGAAAATCAGATGTGCTGGACATGTAATGCAATTTGGAGATGACCACTCTACTAGAGCAGTTACTGACTGGATCCCACAGGATGTCAAAAAATCACGTCGCCACCCACCTACAAGATGGTCAGACTTCCTTGTCAAAACCTGAAGGAACAGTTTGAGGATTTTCATATTCTTGAATCAACAAGATGCCATTGGGCTACATTGGTACATATTGGGTCAAATGGAAATGTTACTGGTGCCCTCTCGAGCAAATCAGTGAATAACGGGATTCAAGTGATAAAATGGTCAAAATGTACATATATATATATATATACATATATATGTATATATATATATGTGTGTGTGTGTATGTATGTCATGCAAATCAATGCATTCATTATATATTTGTCTTTTTTCCTCCTGGCTCATTTCACTCAACATGATCCTCTCCATTTCATTTATAGACAAATTTCATAACTTCATTTTTCCTTACAGCTGCATAATATTCCAATGTGTAGATGTATCAAAGTTTCTTTATTCAGTCATCAGTTCTCGGGGACTCCGGTTGTTTCCAGATTCTGGCTATTGTAAATAGTGCTGCTATGAAAATAAAGGTGCCAATGGTGTTTCTGCTGTGTGTTTTTGGCTTCCCAGGGTATATTCCCAAGAGTGATATGGCTGGGTCTCTCTTACATTTTATCTAAGAATCCCTCCAAAGGCTTCCAACACAGTCCATTTTGCTGGGCTATCTAAGGACAAAGCCAGGTAATTGTACTTATAAATATGTAGATCCTCTGGTGGGGCCTTTGGCTCAACTTCACAAATGCTTATTGCCAGAACTGACTCCCTGAGATAATATCTACCTAGCAGACTGCGGAGAGGCTACATTTCTGAACCATAAAGCAGTTCAGAATGTAATTTGCAGAATGGCATTAATACTTTCACCATGAATACTAGGCGCTGATACCAGACTCTAGATCCCACTAAGGTCCATAATTCATCAGAATAATTCACTTGGATGCACAAGCAGGATGAGAATGCTATTCAGGTCTCCCAAAGAGGAGTATCATGCCTCACACAAGTGAAAGAAGGAATCTGGAGCTCCGACCTCCATAGCTGTTCCAGAGACAGAGATGCTGTCTCATTTGCCAAGGCATCAAAAATCAGATGGGCTGGAAATGTAATGTGATTTGGAGACGACTGCTATACTAGAGCCATTACCCACCGGATCCCATGGGATGTCAAAAGATCACGTGGCTGCCCACCTACAAGATGGTCAGACTTCTTCGTCAAGACCCTGAATGAATGGTTTGAGGCTCTTTGTATTCCCGAGGCAGCCATATGCCATTGGGCTACACTGGCATGTGATAGGGTCAAATGGAAATATTACTTGTGCCCACTTGAACAAATTGATGAATAATGGGATGTCAAGTGATCAAGTGATCAAGTGATACCTTTAGAATCAGTGAAATGTAGTTTGCCATGAGGCGCACTGGCAGGTCTCTATGAACTAGCAGAACTGAACTGAACTGATTACATTATGTTTTATCTGTTGTGGCCAAGAAAGAACTGTTGGAATGACCTCATGTTTGTCCTCTATGGGGGCCCATGAGGCAAAGAGTATTGTACTTGAGCAAGTAAGATTCATAATAGGACATTTTTTCATTATAAAATTATAAAATCAGTCTAATTCTGACCATGCTTTCATTGTATCTGCTCTGCCGATTAACTAAAGGCAGGGAGCAGCTCTTAGCATAAGTTAAATGTAGCAGAAATCTGGAGCTCAGTAGGGCGAGCCACCCATCAGAAGGCAATGTATAGAGTTTAATGAATGACACTCATTTAATTTCCTTTTGTTCAACATTCTAATCTGCAATATCAGTGGGAAAAGTAGAGTTAAGAAAAAGGAGTGTTTGAAATTATCAGGATTTATGAAAATACATATTCTAATATTAATACTAAAATATAATTTCTTCAAAAAGGTTTCTTACTTGACTTAGAAAAATAATACTTAATTTTCCAAGATTTTGTAAAGGTTCTTGCATTTGAATGGATACTCAGAAATGAAAAATAGGCTGCAAAAAATTCACCAAATTAAGCAAAAAAAAGAAGAGCTTTGGTCAACACTGAACCATGTAAAATGTTCTGAATTTAAGTACATTCTTTTCCTGTTTTAAATAAATTTTATAAACTTTTTGTTTAGTTAGATTACTATACTTTCTGCTCTTTTCTTTGCCTCAGTTTATCACAGAATATTTAAAAATCATTCTGACTTGTATTATTCCACTTTGAATTAAACATAAATGTTATGTTTATTATTTACCTCTCTAAACTAGAGGTAATATATAGTGTTTGATTTAATCTTCTAATGCTTGTCTTTGTATAATTTTAATATTCTGTCTTTATATAGTCATGAAGAAACCAAATAACATTGTTTATTCTAAATCAAATCAACTCGCATTTGTTGATTTTGTAAGTAGTTCTGTTATGAAAAAGATAACATTACATTTTTAGGATATTAAAAAGCAACTGCATGTCAATATGTTTCTATTTCCTGTTTCCTGATCCTCAGAATAGAAGGGTAAACAATAGAAACTTCATTAGAAAAGATAAGACCAAAACAAAACAAAGTTTTCATGAAATTTTCTGGTCTGTTTGATGTATGCATTTCAATGACTTTTGAGTGTATCTCAATACTCTTTTGGTTTGAATTTCCATAATCGTAAATGAAAATGAACACATTGGTGAAAGGCTTCTGACATTGTTAGTGATATTGAGTTGTTTGCCTGAAACTGTACTTTTAACTGTATTGTAAAATATGGTGATATATAAACATTAGAAACTTTATTGCAGTGAACTTTAATTTTCTTCTCTAAGGAACAAACTAAATCAACTGCTCCTTATTCAAATGACTATTTTATTCTCTTTCTGTACTGTCTTGTTCAAGTTAAAATTGCCTCCAATATTTGGACCAATCTAAAAGGGTGTTGGATGACAGTGCCTAGCTAGCTTGGGACCTTTCTGTTTAATCTACTTGAGTTTAAGCTATTTACATATCCTTAAACCAGAGTTAATGCTAATGAGATCTCTCTTCTGTATAAACAATGATGGAGGGTATGACAGTTACAAGAATCATTTTGACTCTGACTAGTAACTTCTGAAATATAATTATAATCTCTACTATGATTTCAATGTTATCTAGATTGGGCACATTTCTTCTAAATACTCATTCATACCAAGGTGTGACAGTTAGAATTTACCAGGAGACCACCACCCTGGCTATGTGAGACTACCATTTAAGATCAAAAGAAGATCATACTAGTTTGTCCTCAAGCAAGAGAGTATAAGCCTTTCAGTAAACAGAGGACAAGACACTTAGAAACATCTTGGTGCAAAATAGAAAATAGAATGATCTTGTGGGTACAATCTAGATTGTATGAAACCCATGAAATTATGATGTGTTTCTCCCCATGAATATACATCCATTGAGATTTATCCCCTGGAGAGGATGGCGGGTTCTAGCCCAGGCCCGCCACCCCAGCAGGGCCTCCCAAAAAGCCAGACAAACCCCGCATTCCATGAGGGCCGCCATCTTCCACATTGACTTCCCTCTTGTCAGAACTCCACACAGCAGCAGATGAGCCTATCACAGCCCGGCTCCTGCGGCCACTTGTGGCCACGCGGTTCATCAATAAATGCTGTATTTAGAGGTGACTAAAAGAGTATGCCACCCACATGGCAAGCCTGGCAAGCTGCCCATGTCGTATTTCATATGCCAAATGCCAGTAACAATTATATTAGGTCATTCCCATGACCTAATATATGCCTGGCACCTGAGGTTATTACTTTCTATCAGCTCTCTCTCTGTCTCTCCAGTGTTTTGACAAATAATCTCTGAGAAAGACTAGTCCCAGAAATAATCATTTGTTTAGACCTAAAACAAGTGTTGTGCCACCCTATTGTGGCATCACCCTACATGTCCACCTAGAAGCTAATTTGTTGACCTTTGTTGACATTACCATCCCTGAAAATAGGACTATTTTCGATATATAAGGGGACTGACTTGAGGTGCCGTCATTCACTTTGTTGGGAGACTGTGTCCGAGTGCATGGTAGGAGTTCTTACCAAGAGTTAGAAGTCTGGGGAATCCTAATTTTTTGGATGTAGGGGTGGAGTTGTTTTAGTTGAAGACTTTTGGAACAACGATGACCTTTTGAGTTTTCATCGATTCCCCATCAGCCTTAGAGGTAGAAGGGAATTTGTTTCTTGATATTGTGGGGGACCCCAGCAGAAACCTGAAAAAGGGGTAAGAGGAAAACTGGAGACACTGGTTATGGAAAATGTAAAATGGACCATTTTATGACTGAAACACAATCATAAAATGCTTTATAACTGTGTGCGTAGCTTTTATTCAAGTAAAGAAGTTTCTTTAAATTTTAATTATTAATTTCACTTGATCACTTGATCACTTGACATCCTGTTATTCATCGATTTGCTGGAGGCGGGTGCCAATAATATTTTCATTTGGCCCTATTACTTGCCAGTGTAGCCCAATAGCATCTGGTTGCTTCAGGAACAAAAAGAGCCTCCTACCATTCGTTCAGGGTCTTGGCAAAGAAATCTGACCATCTTGTAGGTGGGCAACCACAGATCTTTGGATATCCTGTGGAATCCACTTGGTAACAGCTCTAGTCCAGCGATCTTTTCCAAATCGCATTACATGTCCATCCCATCTGATATTCGATGCCTTGGAAAACAAGACAGTGTCCCTGACTCTTGAACAGCAATGGAGGTCGGAGCTACGGATTCCTTCTTTCACTTGAGTGAGGCGTGATATTCCAAGCATAGCTCTTTCGATTCCTCTTTGGGAGACCTGAATAGCATTTTCATCCTGCTTTCATAGGGTCCAGGTCTCTGAGGTGTATGTTAATGCAGGGACGACGGTGGAGTTGAAGAGATGTGCCTGGAGCTGGAGGTTCTGTGTCTTTTTTAGCTATTTCTTTGATGCTTTTGAAGGCATTCTATGCTGCTCTCTTCCTCCTGCACAGCTCAGGTTTTAGGTCGTTCATCATGTTGACTTCTCGACCTAGGTACACATAACTACTGCATTCAGAGATGTTTGTTCCATTGAGAGTGAATGGGGCCTCTGGAACTAGTTCATTTTTCATGAACATAGTTTTGCTGAGATTCATCTTTAGACCTATCTTTCCACATTCTCAGTCAAAGTCAGCCAGCATTTGTGCCACTTGGCTAATGTTTGGTGCTATTAGAACAATGGCATCAGCAAAGTGGAGATGGTTTATTTGCCATCCCTCTATCTTCACTCCCATTCCTTCCCATTCTAATTGCTGTATGATGGTCTCAAGGGTGGCACTGAAGAGTTTGGTGAAATGGTATCACCCTTCCGACCCCTTCTTTTGACATTGATGATCACTTCTTTGTAGAATTTTGAGATACTGGTGGTGAATCCGTAATACAGCTCACGAAGGATCTTAATGTAATGGGTTTGAATGCCCTGTTTGGCAAGGTCTTCGATGACCGCTTCAATCTCCAAAGAATCAAAGGCTTTCTTTAACTTTTCTGGGAACTCTTTGGCACCACTGCGGCAACATGGGAAGATACCATCATTGATGACATCGATGAAGAATTCAACTGACTTCTTCAGCACCTCCATGATTCTGCAAAGAATGCTGAGAAAGAAGAAAAACCACAAAATGATGCCTGTCTTCAAAAATTCTTGAGCTCATTCACCAACATGGCAAAATGTGAGCCTCAGGTGACCAAATAATAATATCCAAGCTTGCAAAGCAGTGCAGAGAAGCGATAAAGGAAGACCTCAAAGAGAGAAGAGCAGATATACTGGAAGATGCAGCAGAAACCGGGAAAAGCATTTGCAATGCCTGCCTGTCCTTCGCCAACTATAAGACCAAGATGATTGCCCTCCAATGTCCTAATTGATCTATCATATCTTCCCAAAGGCAATGGAGAAGATTATCCATGACTTCTATTCAGATCTCTTTGATAGCCACATCCACCTGCCCACATACCAAATACAGCAGTATGTTCAGCAGTATGGATATGTCATTCCCAACATTCTCCCTTCTGAAATCCAACATTCCATTTCATCAGTAAAGAAGGGAACAGCACCAGGCCCAGACAAATTCAAACCTGAATACTTGAAGAATCTGCCTCTAGTACTCATCAATGCACTGGCTCGGCTCTTCACATGCTACCTGTCTGAATGCAAGGTGCCCTCCCATTGGAAAAGCAGCAAGACTGTTTTACTGTTCAAGAAGGGAGACATCCACGACATTGGCAACTATTGCCCCATCTGCTTGTTGTCTATCATCTACCTGCTGTTCACTCGAGTCATCCTGAACAGGTTTGGTAGAACATTAGATGAAGTGCAACCATGCGATAAAGCAGGCTTCTGAAAGGAATTCAGACAATCGACCATATCCACACGGTAAGCAAGCTCATCAAAGTGTGTAATGAGTTCAGGATGCCACTCTGTCTCACATTCATTGATTTAAAGAAAGTCTTTGATTTTAATTATTTATTTGTTTTTTAAATTCTATTGTAACAGCATGAGATAGCAGTTTACAAAGTTTTTTATGATTGGGCTTAAGTTATACACTATTGCAATACAAATCCCTCTACCATCTAATATTTGCTTCTACCAATGTCCTCCCCATTCCCCAGCCTATCTCTATAGCAGGCACTATTTCACTTCTCTCTTTCACTCTCTGAAACAATCTGAAACAAGTGCCTCTATAGTCATAGCAGCACTATTCACTAGAGCCAGAAACTGGAAACAACCTGAGAGCTCAAGAACAAAAGACTGGGTAAAGAAACTATGATACATCTACACAATGGAATACTACACAGCTGTTGGTGGACATGGAGATTATCATGCTTAGTGAATTTAGGCATAAGGATCAGGACAAAAATAGAATGAATGCATCCATTTTTAGGATATAAATATGCAGCGATGTTCTACTAATTATTGGAATGCCAGACTAGAACTGAGCATTGAATAATAGGCAAAGGGATATGCAAGATAATCCCTAAATGTATATATGGCCAATCACAATGAATAAGTGTGTCTTTAAATTTTAAAAAATGATTACCAGAAACAAAGACAACCTACAATAAATAAATAAATAGATAAATAGATTTAGAGATAAGATAGAGATAGATAGATAGATAGATAGATAGATAGATAGATAGATAGATAGATAGATAGATAGATAGATAGATAGATAGATAGATAGATAGATAGATAGATAGATAGATAGATAGATAGATAGATAGATAGATAGATAGATAGCTAGCTTCTCTCTGCCCGTACACCAAGATTTCTGCTAGATCTTCTTGAGAACAACTGCTCTACAATCCAAATTTAATATTTCTATGTACTTGTATATATCTTTGTCATGTTTGCTTTATTAATCTTTTTGTTGTTATTATTATTATTAGAATTAAAATTGCACACTGATTTCTTAGAATTGGAGAAATAATACATGGGTATGGTGTTCACTTTTAAGTTGCTAACTACAGTTCGATACCCAGCACTGCATGTGGTTCGGGAGTCAATCCCCTGAGTCTCCAAGTATGCACCAAAATATCCCCAGATTCTCCAACTGTGCACCAAAATCCAACTCCTCCATATGATTGCATTATTTGAGAAGGAAAGTATTGGTATTATAGTATGAACTTAAAATGATTCAATTTTCTTGGCCATGTAATGTTAAAGATGAGAGTATATCAATACTGAGACAATAATATAAAGAAAATGATAAAAGTTTTATTTTACATTTAGAATAAGAATATATGGTATGCTGGGTTTGAATGTAAATATAATGGTGTGTTCTTACTCAAGATTTATAGTATTTTTTTTTCTGTCCAGGTGTTTGTTTAGTTAAACTCTAAACTGCTGCTATCAGAATTCCTGACCTACTTGAGTCGTTTCCTGTTAAATGTGTTTTCTGGGACTGAGTTGGACATTTAAGTATAATGTGTCATATTTTATGAATGATGAGTGTGCAAGAGGAAAGATACTCAAAGGCATGATTACATTTGCTCATCCTAACTGAAACACTCATGACATTCATGGGTATATGCCTTCTTTGTAAATGCTAGGAAATTCCCATTTCTGTCACAATTTGTGTATGAACAATAGCTTGATAATTGTGGTATATTCTATGTAATGAATCCAATTTACTTAATTTAGTTAATAAATGATAAATATAAAATTTATGAGTGTTAAATATATCTTAATAATCAAAATGAGATGTAATTAAACATACTAATAATGAACTAAATATATGGTCATTCCATCACATAAAGCACTATAGTTTCAGAATATAAATTCCACATTTTATTTGTAAATAGCTCATAGTTTTCCTTAAAGATTAACAAATATCCAGCCTTACATGAGAACAACAATAGGATAATATAGCACTTAATAGTATAGGAGGGCTTTGGTATAAACCAAGTCTGAAAGTACTCTTTTTATTTTTTGGGTAATATTTTATTGTACCACCACAAGATATACAATTACATGGATGTACAATATGGGTTTCCATCACACAGTGTTCCAGCAGCCATGCCTCCACCAGTGCCCATTTCCCACCACCAATGTCCCGTATCCCCTCCCCAGACTGCCTCTACGGCAGGTTCTTTATCTCTTTCTCTGTCTCTTTCTCTCTCTCTTCCTCCTCTTACAATACATATTGTGGCTTGCAATACATACATTTAGAGGTTATTATATGTATCCCTTTGTCTATATTCAATGCTCAGTTCTAGGCTGGTATCATTGTCAATGATTATTAGCACAGTGTTATAATGAAGCTAATAGAAGTTTGTAGGGAGTGAGAGATGCCACTCTGTCTCACGTTCATTGATTTAAAGAAAGCATTTGATTCTGTGGAGACAGAAGGAGTCATCAAAGCCCTAGCAAAACAAGGCGTTCACACCCAATACATCAAGATCCTTTGTGAGCTCTATTACGTATTCACCACCAGGATTTCACCAGTCTACAAAGAAGTGATCATCAATGTCAAAATAGGGTTTCAGCAGGGTGATACCATTTCACCTAAACTCTTCAGAGCCAACCTCAAGAACATCATGTGACAATTAGAATGGGACAGAATGGGAGGGAAGATAGATGGTCACAACTAAACCACCTCTGCTTCGCTGATGACATCATTCTGATGACAGCAAACATTTGCAGGATGAAGCAAGAATGTCCTATCTGGTCGGAGGAGCAGAGATGAGACACCAGGAACATGATGTATATTCATTAATATGTTTAATGATCACCAGCCGGAGGGGCAGCAGTTCTCATCTTGGTGGCTAACTGGCTGAAGCTGATTGACTGCAGCTAACTGACCAGAGCTCACTGACCTGAGCTCACTGACTAAGCTCACTCACTTAAACTAGCTCATTTGACTGACTGACCTGACTTGAATTGCCTGACCACCTCCACCAAGACCCCAACTCTCTTCATTAGCCAAGCAGCACAAATGCTGGCTGACTTTGACCGAGAATGTGGAAATATAGGTCTACAGCTGAATCTCAGCAAAACTATGTTCATGAAAAATGAACTAGTTCCAGAGGCCCCATTCACTCTCAATGGAACAAACATCTCTGAATGCAGTAGTTATGTGTACCTAGGTCGAGAAGTCAACATGATGAACGACCTAAAACCTGAGCTGCGCAGGAGGATGAGAGCAGCATAGAATGCCTTCAAAAGCATCAAAGAAATAGCTAAAAAGACACAGAACCTCCAGCTCCAGGCACATCTCTTCAACTCCACAATTCTCCCTGCATTAACATATGCCTCAGAGACCTGGGCCCTATGAAAGCAGGATGAGAATGCTATTCCGGTCTTCCAAAGAGGAAACGAAAGAGCTATGCATGGAATATCACACCTCACTCAAGTGAAAGAAGGAATACAGAACTCTGACCTCATCACTGTTCCAGAGTCAGGGACAATGTCGCGTTTTTCCAAGGCATTGAAAATCAGATGGGCTGGACATGTAATGTGATTTGGAGATGACCGCTTGACTAGAGCTGTTACCAACTGGATCCCACGGGATGCCAAAAGATCACGTGGCTGCCCACCTACCAGATGGTCAGATTTCTTCGTCAAAACTTTGAGGTTTGAGTCTCTTTGTGTTCCTGAAGCAACCAGATGCCATTGGGCTACACTGCCATTTGATAGGTCAAATGGAAATATTACTGGCACCCGCTTGAGCAAATTGATGAATAACGAGATGACAAGTGATGAAGTGATCTAGTGATCCCTTCTCTGTCTTAGCTAACCTCTGATTTCCACACACTTGCAATTGATTCCACCTATTGATACGAGCTTCTGATTCATGTTTTGCTATATAAGGCTTTTTTAATTTCTTAAATTTATTTATTTATTTTTTGACAATTACAATAATGTACATGTTTGGGTTCCAGCCATACCATGTTCCATAACCATCCCTCCACGAGTGCCCACCTCCCACCACCAATGTCTCCAATACCCTTCCACCTTGCCTAGGCTGCCTCTGTGGCACGTTCTCCATCTCTTTTCTCTCTCTTTCTCTATTTCTCTCTTCCCTCTCTTACATGTTGTGTATTGTAATAGACTTTTTTTTAATTTTTATTTGAAAGATGCTCATGTAGAGTTTTGGTTCTACAGTGTTCCAACAAGCACCCTCCACCCTAACCCATCTCCCATCACCAATGTCCCAACCTCCCTCCCGCTTGTGGCCGTGCGACATGGGCTCGAACTGGTTTTGCTCTGTTCAACTGGTCGTGAGACAGTTTCCCAGAGTCCGGACAGTGAAAATGGTGGCTAGTGTGATGGGCAAGTCTCATCCCGCTGCTTCCGGGACCCCCAGAGGCGACGGGCCCACTCCCAAAGCCCATTTGCCCTCCTCGGGGTTCCATGGTCAGCTAGGCCCGGCGCGACCTCGAGTTCCAGCCTCTCCAGCCGCTTCTGAGCCTCTGGGTGCTGGCCCGCGGGCCTGTAATAGACTTTGACAATTATTGGTCCACTGTTCCTTTCTCTGACTTACCTAACCTCTGCTCCCACTCATTTGTGGTAGTTTTCACCTTTTGCAAGATCAACATTTGGCCTGACCTTTAATATTGATATCATAATATGTATATATATATATATATATATATGTGTGTGTGTGTGTGTGTGTGTGTGTGTGTGTGTGTGTGTGTGTGTTTATTTGTGTGTCATGCAAATAAATGCAGTCATTCTATATCTGTCTCTCTCCTGGCTAATTTCAACCAAGATGATCCTCTCCATGTCCATCCTTTCTTAGGATGAATTTCATGACTTCATTTTTCCTAACAGTGGCATAGTATTCCATTGTGTAGATGTACCAAAGATTTTTTATCCTGTCATCAATTTTTGGGCACTCTGGTTGTTTCCAGATTCTGGCTATTGTGAATAATGCTGATATGAATATAAAAGTAGGGATGGTGTTTCCACTGCATGTTTTTGGCTTCCCAGGTTATATACCCAGGAGTGGTATGGCTGGGTTAAATGGGAGCTCAAATACCTAGTTTTCCGGAGGAATGCCCATATTGTTTTCCAAAAGGGCTGGACCAATGGGCACTCCCACCAACAGTGGATGAGAGTCCTTTTTTCCCTCCATCCACGCCAGCACTGGTTGTTCTTGCTCTTTTGGATGTGTTCCAGTCTCTGTGGTGTGAGATGGTACCTCATTGTTGTTTTGATTTGCATCTCTCTGATGATTAATGATGATGAGCATTTTTTCATATGTCTTTTGGCCATCCAAACTTCTTCATTGCTGAAAGTTCTGTTCATTTCTTCTCCCCATTTTTTGATGGGGTTGGTTGTTTTCTTCTAAAGTACTCTTAAGCATATACGTATGCAGCCCTTGCCCCCCCACCATACACTCACCTTTAGAGTATTATTCATGCATTCAAATATATTTTACCTCATGAAAATAAATACCTTAATAGCATCCGACAGTGTCTACTTCCCTTCACCACCGTCAGTATTACCCCCGCTATGCCCACTCTCTCGTTCCCCATTCTCACTCCTTTAAGTTTCATATTAAAAACCAGTTCTGAGTTTCTGTTACTTATTTCAAATTTTTATACCTGTTTATTTGTACGTCACTGATGAGAGAGGTCATTCTGTATCTATCCCTCTCTTCCTAACTGCCTTCACTCAACATGTTGCTTCTAACCCTATAGCAGAAAATTGGTGATTTTGTCATTTGTTAAAACCCATTAGTATCTTATTATATAAATGTATCATCATTTCTTTATTTGATCATCTGTTCTTGGATAGGCCCTTAGGTTATTTATAGATTTTGGTTACTGTTAATAGTGTTTCAATGAAAATAGGAGTACAGATCTTTTCTGAAGAGTTACCGTACTTTTGAGACATATGTCAAGAAGTGGACTTGCTGGTTCTTAAAGAAGCTGGAGTCTAATTTTAGACAAGTTTATTTTGCTTTACAAAAGGGTCAGACCAGTCAACATTCTAAATAGCAGTTGGATTACATGCTGGCTTCCCTTTACATACATCCATGTCAGCACTTATTGGTTTTAGTCTTTGTGATCGTGAGAGATTCACTGGTGTGAATTGATATCTCATTCTGTTTTGATTTTTATTTCACTATTTATATGCTTTTTGGCCATCTTATTTGTGGAAGTTTCTGTTCCCCATTTCACCTCATTAATAGAATTGGATTTCTTTCTTCCCTAAGTCCTATTAGTGTTTTATATATCTGATATGCAAACTCTTTTTTGAATGGTTGGTGGGCAAATATTTTCTTTTAGGCTGTGGGATGTCTTTTCTATGGTCACCCATCTCCTTTGAGGTGCAGAAGCTTCTTAATATTTAACTCCATCTGTTTTACTTTGCTCTGTTTGGTTGAACAGAATGGTTTTAAATCCTTGGATATGCCTTTATATTCAATTTCATGGAGTGCTTAGCCTATGTTTCCAGCAACATAACATTGATTCAGATCTAATATTGAAGTCATTAATCCATTTTGATGTTATATTTGTGCATGGTGTTAGGAAAAGATTTAAATTATTTTTTGCATGCTACCAGTATCCCCATTACCACTTGTTAAAGACAATTTCCTTACTCTCTACATCATACTTTTTACTCCTTTGTCAAAGATTGATTGTCCATACAGCCAAATACATGTCTTTGGATTTTCAATTCTATTCCAGTGGTCTGAGAAACTGTCCTTTTCCAATATTACACTGCTTTAATTACTGCAAAGTTAGCAAGGTGGCAGTATACAAAGTCAATGCACAAAAAGCACATGGGCATTTATATGCACGCAATGAAACAGAAGAGAAATATTTTTTAAAAAATATCCCATTCACTATTTTGCCTAAGAAAATCAAGTACCTAAGATCAGCTTAATAACATAGATGAAAGATCTATGCAAATAAATGTATAAATCACTTTTAACAAATAAAAATGGACACAAGAAAAATGGAATGATGGGGCTGGCATGACAGCACAGCGGGTAGATCATTTGCCTTGCATGCAGCCAACCCTGGTTTGATCCCCGACATCCCATATGGTCCCCGAGCACTGCCAGGCGTAATTCCTGAGCAAGAGCCAGGAGTAACCCCTGAACATTGCCGGGTATGATCCAAAAAAGCAAAATTTTTTTTAAATTTTTTTTTTAATTTTTGTTTTTGGTTTTTGGGGGTTGAAGGGCCCCCCCCCCCCCCACCCCCCCTCCCCTACCCCCACACCTACTCCCTCTTTCCAATTTCTATACAAAAACCATAAAAATATTAAATATTATTAATAAAAAAAATAAAAAAATTTTTATAAATTTATATATAATAAAAAAAACAATATAAAGAAAAAGAGAAAAAAAAAATACCAAAACATACAAAAAACTACACACAAAATTTAAAAAAATATTTTTTTGAAAAAAAAAAAAAAAATAAAAAATAAGTTAAAAAAGAGAAAAAAAGAAAATGGAATGGGAAGAATCGTCGAATGGGAAGAACCAACTGTATTAAAATAGCATTATCATCCAACATATTATGTAATTCCTATTAAAATAACAATGATATTTTAAAGAAATGAACCAAATATTCTAAAATTCATAAAGAATAAAATTCCCTTTCTCTGAATAGTCAAATCAATTATAGGATTATAAGAAAACAGGAAACTTTATATTCCCAGTTTCAAACTGTATTGCAAAGTTGTAGTAAATATAACAGACTGATAATGGAATAAGGACAGACTCTCAGACTAAATCTTTCTTTACAGAAAAATTAAGCATGGTAAATATATTTATTAGTATATTGTACATCAAAATCTTTGAAACAGAGGTGTGCATTTCAAAACT
This sequence comes from Cryptotis parvus, assembly GCA_021461705.1. NCBI lineage: Eukaryota > Metazoa > Chordata > Mammalia > Eulipotyphla > Soricidae > Cryptotis > Cryptotis parvus. Next base: position 99,282 of record JAJIBD010005724.1, read on the forward strand.
ACTCCTTTACTTATGTTTCTATAAGTAATATTTCTTGGACTACCTAATGTTAGGAACAAGTCATTCTGTTAAATCAGTTATAAAAATATGTTTTCTTATGCCAGAGAGGTAGAGAAGAAGGTAAGACATTTGCCATTTACACTGCAATCCCAGTTTGTTTCATGGAATTGAATATCAAGGACACGGTCCCTAAGCACACAGTCACTAAGCCCTGAGCATCAACAAGTAGAGAACAATCACTTCTTTCTCAAAATAAATTATTTTCAAATTTAAGGGAGAATTTCATATATACTTTTGCAGGTAGAATTGTTATGTTTATGTCTTAAACTTAAAATCATTTAACTTAACAAATTTTAAAATTTTATTAAGCATGTTTATAGTAAACAGGAAAAAAATGAAAGAAATGTAGAATAATATGTGAAGAGATAGGGATTGTAGAAATTGCGAAGTGATGAAACCAAATAAAACATGACTAGGATGGAACAGAAAGGAAGGGAGGGAGGGAAGGAAGGAAGGAAGGAAGGAAGGAAGGAAGGAAGGAAGGGAGGAGGGAGGGGAGGGAGGGAGGGAGGGCAGTTGGAAGGAAGAAATGGAGGGAGGCAAGGAAGGAGGGAAGGAGGGAGGAAAGAAGGAAATAAGGAAGGAAGGAAGCAAGGAAGGAAGGAAGAAATGAAGGAAGGAAGGAAGAAAGGAAGGAGGAAGCAAGTAAGGAAGGAAGTTAGGAAGGAAGGGAAGATATGAAGGAAAGAAGGAAGGAAGAAAGGAAGGGAGGAAGGAAGGAAGGAAGGGAGGGAGGGGAGAGGGCGGAAGGAAGGGAGGAAGGAAGGGAGGAGAGGGAGAGGGAGAGAGTAGGGAGAGAGGGAGGGCAGTTGGAAGGAAGAAATGGAGGGAGGCAAGGAAGGAGGGAGGGAGGGAGGAAGGAAGGAAATGAGGAAGGAAGGAAGCAAGGAAGTAAGGAAGAAAGGAAGGAAGGAAGGAAGGAAGAAAGAAAAGGAAGGAAGGAAGGGAAGAAAGGAAGGAAAGAAGAAGTTAGAAAGGAGGGAGGGTGGAAGGAAGGAGGGAAGGAGGGAAGGGAGGAAAGAAGGGAGGAAGGGAGAGGGAGGAAGGAAGGAAGGGAGGAAGGGTGGGAGGAAGGGAGGAAGGGAGGGAGGAAGGAAGGACGGAAGAAGAAAGGGAGGGAGGGAAGGGGGGAACAAGGAAGGAAGGACAACTCCTAAAGGAAGGCTGCAAGCTAGGAAGTAAATTGAAAGGTATGAACATTCAGAATCATGATGGCGTTTCCAGATTGTTTCTATTTTTCATGCACATTTTCCAGTGCAACTTTACAGTGTAAAAGGACTTAATATAAGATACATTCGAAAGCCAAACTTTGATGAATTCATAAGTTAACAGGAAGTTGTACTCACCAACTCAGAAACACTGCCATCTGCTGACTGAACAAAATGGAAGTTTTGCTATTATTTCTATGAAAGAAAATTTATACTTTGCAATGAATGCTGTACTTATTAAATTTGATAAAAGTTGACTGATATGATAGCATCAACTCACACATTAACCAGATATTAAACTTATGAAGCATGAAAAATTGCAAAAGGTGATCTTTTGGCTTGAAGTAAAGGTTTTAGTTTTTTGTTTTGGGTCTAATCTAGCGGTGACAGGGATTACTTACCCTGGCTCTGTGCTCACGCATCACTCCTAACTGAGCTTTGTGACCAGTGTGGTTCTGGGGACCAAACCGGGTCCATCATGTGCAAGTCAAGTGCCTTTCCTGCTGCACTATCTCCCTGGCACAAATACTATAGTTTTAGTCAACCAGAATATGAAAAAAAAAACAAAAAGTTGATACTTTGAAACTGTGTGACCATTGATTCAAATAAACTAGTCTCCTAATTTTCTCTCCTTTTGTAAGATTTTTTTCTATAATTTTTTATGCACCAAAAGTCTAGCTCAGCACCAAAGGAAACAGCTCATCTATGAGAACAAAAAGTGAAATATTTGTATTCATTAGGGTACCTTCATTGCTCATAGCAGAGACTTTTCCTACATTAATGAGGAAAAATAGGTAAGAAAGCATATATTTTAAATGGTCTTGAGCGCTATAAACACCACTTTCTGGTGATAATATACCATATTTATGTTTATTTTGTACATTATTTCCATGTTTTTATGAAGAACCATGAAACTAAGAGCAATATTTTCTTTGCAAATTGGGGAGGGGACACTTCTAGCTGATTTGTTCTCATGTACAAGCTCCAACTTGATGGAATTCAGGAATAACATCATTGAATCTACCCTAAATGGAATCTTCTCACATTCTGGAAACAACTTTAGGTCCTCTCATGTAAGACATGCCCTTTGTACTACAGTTATGGGAATTTTCTCGAAGTTCAAAGGAAGCATTATGCTATTTCACCTCTGTTCCTTTGTCCATGCTGCTGTCTGTCTTACAAAGGAAACTATCTTCCAAGGTAATTTCTGCCCTATTACTGAAAAGAGGGTGGTTTCTCCTTTCTCTGTTTGTCCCATATACATTATGGTTGTGTTTGTGCCTGTTTCTCTGCAAATAAGACACGATTGACTGATATGTTATGGTAAAATTAAAAAAAAATATTCCAATATTTCAGAAAAGTATACAGTATTTTTGATGGTTTTTATTCTATCTGCAATTACAAATGCATTTCCACTGTAATTATAAAGAACATGTTGAATACAATGTACAATATAGTTGGGGTTCAGTATCCTAAAGACCACACAAAGCAATGAGCTTTGCAGTAAAATGTTTTATTTGTAGTGAGCAAATATAACAAGCAAGCAAGCATTGAGTTGGGAAGCTGACCTGTCAGGACTGCCCCCTTTAGAAGAGAGTGACCTCATTCTTTGTTGCAGAGAGTCCCCTTTTTTTGTGGGTGGAGGGGGGAGGAGGAGTCACACCCTGCTATGCTCTGGGTTACTCCTGTCTCTGCACTCAGAAATTACTCAGAAATTACTGCCAGGCATCCCATAGCATCCCATCGGGCTACCAATGGAATGGTAGAGATTGAACGCAGTTGGCCTCATGCAAGACAAACTTCCTACCCACTGTACTATCATTCTTGCCCAAGGGCAACCTTTTAATCCAAAGAATCACCAAGTAGGATTCTTTTAACAACCCCTCACCCACACACCTCATTCTTTCTGGTGACCGTATTCCCAGTTGGTTTTCTGGTGTCAGTTCCACATTGCGGCTTACCACTAATGACCAAAAATGCCATGGATAAGCCTGGGGTATTCCAACAACTGTTTTGGGCAATGCAGGCACTTGAGCTTTTGAGAATTGCCTTGGGCAAGCTTTCCTCTTCCCTTGAATTGAGTCATGCTTGGGTGGGCCATGCAAGGGTGGATCTGCTTTTTGAGCTGAGTTCAGTGGGTAGGTTAAGTGGTTCAACTTTTTGGTCATTGTCAAAGGTTGGCTTGTTTCAAACAATTTGAAAAATGGCTACACCTGTCCAAAATGGCTCTGCTGAAGCTAAGCAAAGCTAAGAAGCTAAAGGAGAGTGGATTCTTAAACGTAATGATATGCACTGATGGCATGTTGGATTTTATAGTTACAGCTAGTGTTATAATCAGCTTGGGATAGAAAACTATCTTTACACATGGTTCTAGCAAATTTGCTTACATCCTTGATATTTGGCTTATTTCATATTTTATTTTCTACACCAAAATAGGCATTATTATTATTTTGGTTTGGGGGCCACATGTGGAGGTGCTCAAGCTCCTAACTCTGTGCTCAGGGATCTCTCCTGGCAATCCTCAATGGATCATATGTTGTGTTTGTATGGATCGTGAGCTGACTGCACACAAGGCAAACACACCACCCCAATATATTATCTCTGGATTTTCATGAACTAGCACATTTTTATATTATTTCAATTAGATTAAGAAAAGAGCAATATCAAAGTATGGTGTAACAAGTTCTACTCAACCCAGGCATTGTAAAAGTACAGTGGTAAATGAATTAAATAAGTACATCTGTTTGGCAAGTTTCTTGCTTATAAGGTGAATCTCAAAGTAGAAATAATAATATAAAGCATTTATAAAAGATACTCTATGAATTTTAAACATGAGAAATTATTGTGTTTTTAATAAACTAAAGGATGTTAATTCCCTTTTTTCAAAGCTATATAGTTCATGCCTATAAAATAAATGAGATAGTAATTGTTTGAATAACCTGAATTATAAAAGTTAAATGAAAATATAAAAGTACTCATTTAATGAAAAATAGAAGATGGTAATTTCGGAATGCTTTATAATAAGAATCCATTATAAATTAAGAGAAATGTCTCAAGTGTTCATTGATAAAAGGACAGTACTGATTACCCTATTTATTTCCATAATATTTATTTTCAAATCAGTAATGAGATTAAGTACAATATATTTATTATAATCAAGGAATGAGAGAATCACTACAATGCAGTTTCTTTTGGAAAGTTAATAAGTTTCCTTCTATTTTTTATCCTGATATGTTTTTCTTGCCATATTAGTAGTTCTATATTATAAGGCCAAATATCAATACATTTCTAGTATTTTTTAAAATGGTATAATAAAATATTTAAAAAATGAATAATCATTGAAGAGTTAATGCCCTTTACCTTATTCACTTTAGACAAACCTTTCAAATTTATAGTAAATTAAGAAGATTAGATAGGGAGAAAATAAATGAATCTATATGGTACTAACAGACTATTTGGGTTCCTTATTTGTTTTTATATGTAACAAAAAGACTTATAAAATACATTTTATATGGATAAAAAGTTCTATACTATTTGATATTTAAATTCACAGTATAGCACTGACTATAGCAATATGTTGTACAAAAGAGCCCTCAAAATTACTTATCCAACATAATTTTAATTTTGTACAGTAAACTTACAAGAGTAAGTTATATCCTTACTCCTAAGCTCCTTGGCCTAGCCGGGTACAGAATTCTATTGTCTGTGTCTATTAGTCTACTACTATAGCCACTAATATAAGACCTGTCATTAGTTTATGCCCTTTTGTGACTGGTTTAATATACTTATAACTATTTTCATCATGCTCTATGTTATACCATACAGCGAAATTTATTTTACTTTTAAGATTAAATTATGGTATTATATATATAAATATTTGTTTACTTATGTGGCAGACATTTATGTACACTTATGCTGTATTTTTCATCTTATATATTATGTATAATTAGTTATATAAAAATTCATGAATAAACATTTAAATTTTTTGAAGTTTTACAGATTTTTATTAAGGAGGTTTTAGGAAAGGTAATGGGGGAGAGAAAGTAAGAGAGAGAGTAACGTGCTCAACGGAGAACGCGGGGTACTCCAAAGACGGAGCGCAAGTAAGAGAGAGTACATGTCTCAAGAGGGGGAGATGCAGGCAACACACAAGCTCAGGCACCACATGTGCTCGGTCACGTGGGCTCAGGCAGCATGTGCGCCCAGACAGCATGTGCGCGCAAACATTTCACTGTTAGTTCCCAAATGTTCAATTAAGATATCTTTTTGAGTTCTCTATTATGTTTATAGGTCCAGGAGTGGGCTTGACTTGACAAAAATAGTTGTTGTAAAGAGAAAATCATTTGAAAAATAATTTTATAATAAAAAAACTTCAATACATTTTCTACAGAAGGAATTTATCACAATATAATAAATACCATGTATAAAATTTCCCTACTAAGGTTTCAAATTTTCCTTTGAGATCAAGAATAGTACAGGGAAATGAATTCTCACTATTTCTATCCAACATATTACTGGATTTTACAATCAAAATAATGTAACAATGAAATAAGTACAAAGTATCCACAACAGAAAGGAAAGAAAAGGCATTTTTGCAGATGGTATAATAGTCTACAAGCTCACCCAACAAAACATCTACACCCACAAATACACCCCCACAAATGCGCATGCACAGTCATAATGCATCAATTAAGTTAAATTTCAGTACATGATGACAGCATACAAAAATAAGCTATTGCAACTGAGTTATAATGAACTATCTAAATGGAAATTAACAGCGTAGTACAAGTTATAAAGGTAACAAAGATAATAAGACAATTATAAATTTAATCTAAAAGATGAATAATATGTAAACTGAAATACGGGTCAACCAAGAACTTCAAAATACATGTGAGAAATTGAAGAAGACACAGAAGATAGAAATATTGCATGTTGATGGGTTGGTATATAAGACTAAATGAAATTCTAGTCACCTGGGTATGTCTTGCAAAAAAAGAAATGTATAATAGAATAGGATTGCAATAGACATCAAATGATCAAGGAAATCATAGGAAAAATAACAAAGATAACAAAGCTAAAGACATCATATTTTTTTTGTATCAAGCTATGTTAGGAAAGCCTTAATTCATCAAAACATTAGGGAACTGGTATAAACATAAACTTGCAAACAAACAGAATAGAAGAAAGGGCTTAGAAACTTAATTCCTGCATATATGATCAACTCATCTTTGATTAACATACAACATACAGTGGGGAAAAGTATAGTCTCTCCAATGTTGTTTTGAAAAATTAATTTTTTTTTTTGCTTTTTTGGGTCACACCCAGCGATGCTCAGGGGTTACTCCTGGCTCTGCACTCAGGAGTTACTCCTGGCAGTGCTCGGGAGACCATATGGGATGCCGGGGATCGAACCCAAGCCGGCTGGCCACGTTCAAGGCAAATGCCCTACCCGCTGGGCTATTGCTCCGCCCCTGAAAATTTAATAAATACACATGCAAGATAATGCAATTGTTTATTTATGCTTTGCAAAGAAAATCTTAAAATGAATAAAATGCTGAAATATCACATCTAAAACAGTAAAAATTCCAGAAGAAAACTTGAGGGAAAACATCATGACATTAGTTTATGCAATTATTCTTAGTTATGATGTCAAAAGATGAGAAACAAATGTAAAAATAGATAAGTGGATTCCATTAAAAGTAGCACAGTATAAGAAACAGGCAACAACGTAAGAGGACAAATTGTAGGACTACATAAATTATTTCAAAACAATGTGTCTTTTTAAGAATCAATATTATTATATACTTGTATTTAGAGAAAGAAGATTCCATCTATATAGAAAAATAATAAATTATTAAAATAATTATTTGAAAAATTATTAAAATGTATTTACCTAAGGAATATTTGTGTACTGTTAGAAACAATGTATACTTTGGGTAGGAATGTAAAAATGTACTGATACATGGAGTGTAGACAAAATCTTAGTCCTACATCGAATGGTGGAATATTCAATTTCATATAATTCAAGAACAATATAAACAATAGATTGGAGATGTAGCTCAGTGGTATGTTACTGCCCTACATATGTTAGGCTCTGGGTTTAATCACTGGCACTGAAAAAATTATCAGAACAATATGCTATGCAAGGGCAAGGAATAGGATAAAATAGCATTTTGATG